>WSTJ01001725.1:0-11124 GCA_019623705.1 Ceratobasidium sp. 428 | reverse complement strand
TTGCACGCGCCTTTACATCAAGACTGGCACGGAGCTCCTACTCGTCTAAATGCGGTAAGACGATCCTGAGTCAGGATCTTGTAATCACGGCGAACCTTAGTGGCTGTGCTCACTCGATTCCCTGGTTGTGCGCTACCATCATGGTTGCCTTCGAAATGAATGCACCGGTCTGAGACTTCGATTTCGTAGCCCGTATTCAGGCCCTACACATTATCCAAGACATGCTTCGATTACATTCCATCCGACCTCGCCGATCTACGACTTCCTATCCTCACAGTGCCTGCGTATGGCCGTAGTCAAGTCACTCCAGTACCCGATTACTGCGCATTGAAGTGCAAAGCAACGGGTGTTCGTCAACATAGCCCACCTTCTTCTATACCTCGTGCATCGCCAAGGAGCCTATTGTTCTATGCTTAGTGATACGTCGTGAGTGGTGGTGCGAGGATTGGCGAAGCCACCTCACAAGTCATCTTGTCGTGGCCGTCCCAGCTCGGCTGGGAAAAGGGCTGCGAGTCTAGTTTGGTAAAGTTAATGGGCTCTTTAGACTAGCGGCCAGGCGCGGTGCAACTCCCGCCAGTTCCATTGTACGAAGTCTTTGTGGGTGGACACACGGGGCTGGATGGTGAAATAAACCACTACGTACAAGTAGCAGCCTAATTGACACAATTATTTCAAAGTGGCATGTCAACTCGGTCTCCTGCTTCATTCTAACCCAGCGTAATCACCGTCGCGCTATCGGGCCTCGCGCCCCATCCATCTCACTACCGTGGGGAGAGGACAATCACGCCAAGCCGCTTTATATAATCGACTCTCGACCCGCCTCGGTAAAAACAGAAGCAAAACAGAGTCCCCGGTCGAGCTCCGGCCTATGTCCAAATTTGCCAAATTTGTCTCAGGAAGTCGATCATTCCTCTTGCCATGTGTACCACTTCCGGTAATGGGCACCATAGTCGAGGAATTCCCATGTCTGTCTCGCGGAGCCTCATATTCTGATATGTACCATGACGGACGACCGGTTCCTCTTCCCTCGGATAATCCAGGCTGTAGAGAAAATATTCACATGCGCATATACCCTTTTGGTTTTGTCGGATGACCATCCGTATATTCGAGTTTCGGGTCCCCTATATTAGGAGTCCGACCAGCCCTCGCATGTGTCCTCCTTTCCTTCCTGTTTGCAAACGGGTGAGCCTTAAAACCAATCAACTTGAAGCTCTGATATATTTCTACCGCTTACCGGTCCTGTTCTCATAACTGGCAGTACAGACATGAGGTACTCGGCCTTAATTAGCTCGCTCCTTGTGCTCGCGGCACAACCTGAAGTAGCGTTGAGCTTTACGCCTCGTATGTGATTTAGTTGCTAACACGAGATGTTATTTAACCACCTTACAGGCTCATGGGACGCCGCATTCTCGCTTGCCCAAAAGGTAGTGGCTCAAATGACGCTTGACGAAAAGGTTGGAGTGGTCACTGGTCAAGGACAATTTACGAGTGAGTATCTTGTTCTTCCTCTAATCCGCTGGTTAAACATTCCGCCCAGGCCGCTGCATCGGCAATACACACACCGTCGACCACTTGGGTATTCCCTCTTTTTGTATGAATGATGGGCCAGCTGGTATCCGCGCTGTGAAGAACGTCACAGGATTCCCTACTGGAATCAATGCGGCGTCTACGTCCGTCCCTTTTTTGCCCGTATGACTTTCGGAGTGAGCTGAATCTTAGCTCCGTATCACACACAGGTTTAGCCGTCGACTCATACGCGCCCGAGGCCAAGCTATTGGAGAAGAGTTCCGAGGCAAGGGCATCCAGTGAGTGGTTGGAATGTTTCTTGGCTTGGGTTCAATGACTAACGAAATGATCCACACCAGCATTTTTCTGGGACCAGCTATGGACATTGTAAGGTTTGATCTACTTTGGAAGTCTGATTCATTAAGGCTAAACCTTCCGGCAGATGCGCTCTCCTAAAGCCGGACGTGCATGGGAAAGGTAAGTAAACCGGTATGCTATCGCTTTGGGCTGGTTTTGACCGTTGATTTTTGCCATAGTTTTGGTCCCGACCCGTAAGTTTATGAACTATATGCGTGTGATCCAGGCACGTTGGTTCTAATGTATCACAGCTATCTCAACGGTGAAGCTGCATATGAGACCATTATGGGTGTTCAGAATGCTGGTGTGGTGAGTACTATGGTGTTTATGGGCAGATGAGTCCATGTTTACGCTAATGCATCTTTCTTAGACCGCTTGCGCCAAGCATCTTATCGGCAATAATCAGGTAAACAACACCCGCCTAGCTAATGTTACACATGAACGTTTGATTAAGTATTAATACCTACAATCCTAGGAGCATTACCGGTACACATCTTCGAGTGAGATTGATGACCGAACTTTGCATGAAGTATATTGGTATCCATTTCTTCGGGCTATCGACGTGAGATTAATTATATATTTCCGACCTTCCTACGTTCTAACATAAAAATTGACACTTTAGGCCGACCCAGGGGCATTCATGTAAGTAAAATAGTCCAGAAACCACAAGTGTACTTACTTAGCATCCCAAAAGGTGCGCATACAACAAGGTTAATCAAACGTATTCTTGTGGGGACCCAGCTCTCTTAGGTCCTAACGGCTTGCTGCGAAAGGAGGGAAAGTTCAAGGGTGCGTGACGTTGTGCAATGCTACGCTCTTCTATGGATTGACTGTCATTTCCACCAGGAGTTGTAATGAGCGATTGGGGCGCAACGCATGATAGCGCAGCCACCTATGCTAACGCCGGCCTTGATATGGAGTATGGGACCCCTATATTGACTTTAGTTGAGTTGTGGGTTTGACACTCAATATTTTAGGCAACCTGGTGACTGGATCGTGATTGGTGGTGGTGTATACGGAGATGGGCTCAAGAGTGCGGTGAATAACGGGGGTGTAAACGTCACAGTAAGCACTTATGTTGGATTGAGTTAGATATATCTCACATCTCATACGTTTAGCGGCTCGATGAGATGGTGACACGCTCCATCGCCCCCTGGTAGGCTGCTCGATCGTGATCGACAACTGACCCTACATAACTCACCTCGATCAAAATCAGGTATCGATTTGGCCAAGATTCAGGGTTTCCGGCGACAAACTTTGATGCACAACACCCTGATGGCTCCGGCTCGCTCAACCTAAACGTCAACGTCCGTACGGACGCACACATCGCACTCGTCAAAGAGATTGCTTCGGCCTCGGCTGTTTTGCTCAAAAATTCGCGCACAGCGTCTTCAAATGCTGGCCTGCCACTTGCCATTCCCAAGACGATCGCTATTGTGGGACAAGATGCGAAGAAAGGTCCAGCAGACTGTAAATTGAACGAGTGTAATGACGGGACGATGAGTATTGGGTGGGTTCTTCTGGCCGAATGACGCAAGAATCTGCCCTAATCGTTCTTTGAAGCTGGGGGTCTGGCTCAAACTCACTGGACTTCTTAATCGCGCCTTACGATGCTCTTGTTTCTCGAATAGCTTCTCAGGGGAACAAAACTGTCATTACCGCTTCACTCTCAAACGATATCAATGCGGCCGTATTGGCAGCTCGAGGCAAAGAGGTCGCACTCGTATTCGTCAATGCGTGAGTGCCAAACGAGACGCAAGATATTTCACCGAGATAACATTCGACTTAGGATGAGCGGTGAACTTGGAGCCTGGGATCTCGTGTACGTCCTAAATACATAGGATTTGCTTTGGCTGAAATTGCTCCAGTGTTGGAAACTTTGGAGACCGTAATGATCTTGATCTCTGGTACAAAGGCGGATCGCTAGTACGTCCACTTCACTTTTAGACAGATGCCTTGAATGACCAAATTGCATATGTAAGGTTGAACAGGTTGCTGCTGTAAACAACAACACTATTGTTGTTGTGCACTCTGTCGGGCCGGTTGTGTAAGTTGTGGCCTGCAGCTGATGTTGAGCGTATCATTGATATAGAGTTATCAGCATGAACTGGGTGAGCTCCCCGAACATTACTGCTGTCATATATGCGGGAGCACCAGGGGAACAGACTGGCCCATCGATTATGGACATGTAAGTCGACGACACTTGCTTCTTGTACCATCTAATTCTCGTGCAACCCACCCTAGACTCTATGGCGACTACAACCCTCAAGGACGTCTCCCATTTGCTATCGGCAAGGTAAGAATGACCAAACTATGACGAGCATATAGAGCTGAACATTTTCAATTAGAGCGAGGCAGATTACAACACCAATATCCTATACAACTCGCTCCCTAATCCTACTGTATGTTGATTTATGTGTTCGATGCCTCCATTGAGGTACTAATAATAAGCTACGCAGATCGCTTACACCGAGAAACTCCTGCTTGACTACAAATATATGGCTTCTGCAGGTATCAAGCCGCTCTTCGATTTTGGCTACGGCTTGTAAGTGCTTGAGACATAAATAAATTACAGCTCACATTCTCATATCTTACGCATCGAACTAGGACTTATGGTGGCAAATTCGATTACTCTAGTCTCTCTATCACATCGTCTAGCACCGGGTACACAATCACTTTCAAGGTCACTAACTCTGGTACACTCAAGGCGACTGAAATTGCGCAGCTCTATATTGGGTTCCCAGCCACCGCCGGGGAGCCTCCAAAGAATCTCCGCGGATTTGAGGAGGTTCCGCTCGCTGTTGGCGCCTCGTCTACGGTCACTCTGAAACTGTCAACTCGGGAGATAAGGTATACAGTACAGCCGTTACAGCACCGCTTGTATGCGACTAATATCCATCCTTTAGTATTTGGGATACTCCATCTCAGTCATGGAAG
Source organism: Ceratobasidium sp. 428 (assembly GCA_019623705.1). Taxonomy (NCBI): domain Eukaryota; kingdom Fungi; phylum Basidiomycota; class Agaricomycetes; order Cantharellales; family Ceratobasidiaceae; genus Ceratobasidium; species Ceratobasidium sp. 428. Next base: position 6,324 of record WSTJ01001725.1, on the reverse strand, counting down.
CGGCCGCCTGGAACTTTTACCGCTTATGTGGGCGGCTCGCATAGCGATATTCGCTTGCAAACAACTTTTTAGGACCTCAAGGTCTTGAGTGATGTTATCAGATACGAAGCTCTGGTTGAACACATTTACTTTGTTCCACATATTGAATTTACAAACACCTCAAGTGCAAACATGGTTCTTATGAGAGTCTACCTAATTTTACCATATGGAGGTCGCTTGTTGCTAATTGCGCATGATTGGCGATCCATGTGACCTTCCAATTGTATTGCGTGGCCGACGGCCCGCGCTGAAAGTCTACGACCGCTACCACCAACATGACCAGTTGCTTATCCTTTAGCGGACAAATTGCGGTAGAACTGCTTGTTAGACGGTGTATCGACTGTTCCTAGAGTCAGTCTCGAGCACGAGACCCACCCAAAATTAAAGACTTCCTTCTCGGCAGCCAACCATCTCGTTTACCGAGTACTTCCGTTGCTTTGATCTCGGTGCATCCATGCAAAATATACTACCTCGGAGATATTCTGTAAAATAGACCAAACGAACGTTCCTAGTGCCTGAAGTCTACAAAAAGCGACCGCCACGATGGCGTAGTTCAGCAATCACCCTCGGTCTTAGGCTATCTGACAATGTCTCCCATTTCTGCTTTATCGATTGTCGCCTGCGCGGCGCTGGTAACCGGCGCAATGGCTCAGCAGACCGCGTATGGTCAGTGTGGTGGAATGGGCTGGACTGGCGCAACTACTTGTGTTTCGGGATACTACTGCTACAAGCAGAATGATTGTATGTAGATCATCCCTCTTTATTTAACAACATGACTTACATTCGGTCTTCCTTATGATCTAGATTACTCTCAATGTATCCCTGGGACTGCCACTAGCTCAACGACAAAGCCCACTACGACCACCAAGCCCGTTACGACCACCAAGACCACGAGTACGACGGTTAGCACCACCAAAACTACAACCACCTCTTCGACTCCGGTACCCACCGGCGTAAAATACTGGTTCTCTTTCGGAGATTCGTATACGTGAGTAGTCTCAATTCTGCCATAACACGGCAGTCTTATAATGATATTGCTCAGTCAAACTGGCTTCGATATCAACGGAGTCAAGCCCGCTGTCGGAAACCCGCTCGGAAACCCTTCGTACCCAGGCTATACAGCTTGCGGATCGGGTAAGTCGATACAGCTGTTCACGCAATAAATCCTCCCTAACCGGCGATCACCTTCAACTTAGTCCCTAATTGGGTCGACCTTGTTACGACCAAATACAATACCAGCACGCTCCTCACATACAACTTTGCTTATGGCGGAGCGACCATCAACGCAACCTTGGTCGCACCCTATACCCCCACTGTCCTATCATTGATTGACCAGGTAATTAGCATGCATATGATATCGTCTGCCTCTTAATCTGACCAAACCTCTGAACTTAGGTCAATCAGTTCCTTACCAACAAGGCCGCCGCTCCTTGGACGGGGGCAAACTCCCTCTTCTCCGTATTCATAGGAATCAACGATATCGGAAACTCGTGGTACAACTCGGGTGACCGTGCCGCATTCAACGACGTACTCCTTGCCAACTACTTTGCGCTCATCCAAAAGATCTACGACGTTGGTGGACGTAACTTCCTGTTTGTTAACGTACCACACGTTGATCGCTCTCCTTTGGTAAGCAAATCTTTTACTACTGATCGCGATGAGGATCATGTATGCGCCTAGTTCTAACTGTGTTTTGTCAATGTAGATGTTGGCTCAATCTGCTGCGGACCAAGCAGCTGAGGCGGCTGTTATCAATAGCTTTAACACCAAGCTCGCCGCTAAGGCGGCCTCGTTTGCTTCCTCCCACTCTGGGGTGAGTATGCTTCTAAACATTTACCTATAAGAATCGTTTTAAAGGACTGGGAATTAGGTTAAGACTTGGGTCTACGACTCCGCCACTAAGATCAACACTCTCCTCGACTCGCCGAGCAAATATGGGTTCCAGGATGCGACAAGCTACGGTGACGGCTCAACCTTGATGTGGTGCAACAACTACCACATCTCGAGCGGTGTTCACAACTACGTGGCTCAGGACGTCGCCGCTCTCCTTAAAGGAAGCTTCACGCGCTGATTAGAGAGTTGGTTAGCTTGTATGCACATTTTAGGGTCAATAGGCATTGTGATGCGGTTTTATACATTGGAACAACAGGACCTGGATAACAAGCGGCGAACGCAAAACATCCGAGAATGTAGGCACTATACAGGTGCTACAGAAGTACCACTAATAGGTAACCACTTCGGCCTCGTGCGTCATCACACATGCATCTTTTCGTACGGGTATGATTCGTGGGTAGACAAACTAAGAGGGTAATTAGTATAACACCTAAGCTAGCATAGGCGCCACGGACCTTTTGGTTGTACTCGTTCATGACCTCTGAATTAAGAATTCTGCGGTCCTTTAACAAGCCCTCGTATGACTGGGAAAGAGCGTGGATCTACAACGTATGTGCTGTGAGCTCGATGCTTTGCAGGGTAGTATAAATGCCTTACCTGGCCGCTGATCATAGCCATAAGGATGAAGGCAATAAACCATGTACTGGAAGAAAATATCATCCAAAGTAAGGCATGTGCGGGCGAGTAAACGCTAAATAAAGCTGTGTTAATCATAGCAAATGCCCGAAACTAGACTCACACACATACCTGAATAGTGCCATTTTTAGCTCATCTGGCATCCATATGTCTATCTGTTGCACAGTGTGGATGTCGTCCCAAGACGTTTCTCTCCCAGACTTTGATCCCCAGAGTAACTTCCTATAAGCCACGATCTCAGTATTAGATCCTAAAGTAGAGGAATGGGGATCTTACCAGGCAGAGGCTAAATGCACACTGAGACCTCGTGCAAGCCGCCAGACTAGGGAAGGTGGAGGCCGGTTATCCATGTCGCGGGCGGCAGGTGTCATGTCCACACGAACCATTTTTGCACGAGGGGAGTCGACCATATTACTTTGCAAATGGAGCTGATAGGATCGAGTATTGGTGAACAAGTAGAGGCAGTTTAGCAAGGAGCCGAGTATTAGAAATATGGTCATGGGCGTGGTCTAGTACGACGTATTGCAGTCAGCAAACGTACTTGGGACCGCAGCGGCACTTACCCAATAAAACCACGGCGCTGATTCTTCTTGTTCGAATCCATTGACGATGTGAATTTCTTCCCATCCATCCTCTTCTGGTTTATAAGAGCGAAGGATCGAAAATCGAGTAATGAAATGGATCAAGTGAAGTGCTCCGCCTAGTACACGCCCCAAAGTTTCTGGTGGAGGGAGCGGAAGATTTGATAAAGTCACTGCGTCACATATCCACTCCCAGGTTGCGGAGGGAAGCTCAGCAATCCTATTTCAGGTTTTATGTCAACGTATGGTTGGCATTGTTGGTTCCTACCACATACCTTTGCCGCCACGGCTTCCTCCTGACAATCCGCTTTCTCGGAGCCTGAGATGGAGTAGCGTTATCTCCACCCGTACCATCTTCTACTGCCGTCCTCCCAACCCTCTTTCTTAAGTTTTCGGAAGTCCCATTGCCGACGGCAGATACGAATGGTGGCGGTCGATTTCCGCGTGCAGCCTCCCAGTCAAACGCGTGGGTTGCGCTAAGAGAATAAAGGTCAGGTCGGCGCTCGCTGTATTTTGCGAGAGGGGTTGTTGGATCAGACTGTGCGTAAGGAAAGCTTGCTCTAGGACGGCGAGTGGATCTAGGAGTGGTGGTCGCCATTGGGGGGCTTAACAAGGACGAGCGACAAACGCGTGGAGTCATGTGACCTCCTTCGCGCGGCGCTATTTGAAAAATTGGGCGCTTGCACGAGCCTACGATCATCGCAACGGCCTTCAAATGTTTATACTTTCCATCACTCAGCGAATCAAGTCAAGGCGACTAGAACTTGTCGAAATGAACAAATATCGTATAATGAAAAAAAAATGACTATGTGGTGTACCAATGTTCGAAAGATTGACTCGGGGACTCAAAACATCATCGACGTGAACCTTCGCCACATTTTTCCAGCACTCAACACTTCTGCCTCGCTACGCGCGCTGGGTATGTAAATGGGTGCGATTGGAGGAGGAGGGATGAACGATTGACTTAATGGTGACCTGGTGTGCGGCGCGTACTTGAGGTAATCATCGAGCTTTGTTACGGCTATGCTTTCGGTTGAAACCTGAGCCAGTGGAGGAGTTGCATCCTTGGATATTGTGCCGGAATCACTGGCTGGTTGATCGTTGGGCGGAGCCACCAAAACTCCATCTTTGATGTACACCTCCATACTGTCTGGATCTCTCCCCGTAGCTTTATCGGAAGGCGATCCTTTGGTGTCGGTACCTTCAGTGGGATGTTCTGGATTCGAGCAAGCCTCCGAATCAAACGAAGTCGCCAAAGCGGCGAACAAAAGCGCTTCGTCCTCTGCGCGGGTCCGCTCTGTGTCCGAAATACCTTGTTCTACGATCCCGGTTCCTTGAGCAGCCTGCATCTCTTCATCGTTCTCGAGTGCTTGAAACCTTGTATTGCACGTTTTCTCTTCGTCCTCAATTTGGCCGTTGGTAGTGTCGGTGACCCCATGCTCAGCGTCCTCGTTTGCCAACATGCTCTCAGCTTCTTTCGCAGCCTCCAAAATCTGTTCCTGTTGAAGCGCGTCTTCCCACATTCTCATTCTCCTTCTTCTCTTCGCCACTTCATCTTGTTCTATAACTCCGCCCTTTCTCCAGGGCTCCCACAATCCCTTTCCCAGTACTCTTGGCCCCACATTTACTCGTCGACTGTACACACCTATCCTGCTTCGCGATGGATACGGATAGGGACATAGATGGTGCGCTTGAGGCCGGTATACTGGTAAATCCCTAGGCTCGGTGAGCGACGCAGCACCCACGATCGTAACGCGCGCACGCTGCCGCTGTCGCACGAGATACGTTGCCGACGCCTCTCGCTCTTCTGCCTCTCCGCGCTGTCCCTGGTTCGCCCAGCTCTGAAGTTGCTCAAAATTGGGTATAGATGGAAAGGTTGGGGAGCGCAGGGCTGGAATATGCGGAGGTGGATCGTTGGTGCTGGTATTTATAGCGGTAAGACGAGAAGGAGGTTTTGGAGGAGATGCTGTTAAGTGAGGCGGGGAAATCCCTGGCATATGCGCCACAGTGGACGGTGGTGAGCTCTTTGATTTCTGGATGAACTGAGCGTTGGCGAAATGAGGCGCCCTGTACGTGGTGCTTGAGCCACTCTGTTTGTGTGAAGGGGCACATTGGGCACTGGGCTGAGGTTCGGACAGGTTCGAAGGAGATTCTGATTCTCGACTTGAATTAACTGAGGGTCCGGGTGTGGGAATAACTGCTGGAGAGCTGGGGAAGAGCGCAGCCGATGGTTTGAGCGGGGAGGAATCGACATCTTCCAACCTTAACTCTGATGGACTCGAGATAATAGCACTGAGTTGGGTGTTGCTCTCTGTAGTAGATGTGGCTTGAAGGTGCTCCTCTGGTTCTGGAGACACGCTTTCGTCCTTGTCGATCAGAAACCCCGACGCCGTGGGTGATGTGGCAGGTGAAGTGAACCCCGATGACGCCGGGGATGGGTTGAGGCTTGTCGAGCATGATGCAAGGCTGTTTGAATCCGAGTCAAGCTCGGAGTCATATACCTGAAGAGTTACCATCGTTGTTGAGCTGGTAGAAATGGTAGATCAGTCAGGTCGACATATTTTAACCTGTACGGCTGTGTAAACGCACCCAACATCATTGCCAGTATGAGATGGCTGTCCCTGGTTCGGACTGAATGGAACGATCAGTCCAAAGAACCTCGTCAATTCTTGATGGCATACGCACAGCTTAATTTCCAAGGATAGAATGTCGGATGTGTCTGCATATATTTGCTCAATATCATCTGTGATGCTGTTGAGTGTATGGACCACATCCTCCATGCGGACCAGGATACTGTCGGAATCACGGTTTTATAAGGTATCAGCCGCTACTGGGATCTATATCATGACACCGCGCACTTACCCGGTCATGACTTTCAAAAATAAAAGAACCGTAAACAAAGATACAAGCGGGGCAAAGGCAATTAAGAGAAATAGATATAAGAGTGTTGGAGTCGTGGGCTCGTAAGCCTGTGAAAAAGAGTGTGGGGAGAGCAGAACTAAGGCTAATGTTGAGCCCGAAACTCTTGAAGGAAGGATAGGGGCTAAAAGGGGTAGCAACTTAGCGCTCGGCGTTCTCGTATCACGTGACCGTTCCCTAGAACACACGCGACAACCACCATGTCCTTTAGCTTCGGAGCCCCAACGAACACTACGAACACGAATACAAATGCGGC
>WSTJ01001724.1:0-11127 GCA_019623705.1 Ceratobasidium sp. 428 | reverse complement strand
TTGTCATCGATACAGATCCAGCTCCAGAAGCCAGTATTCCTTATATGATTCTAGGTCCTGCTTATATGGTCTAATTTAGGTAAAATGTTAGCGAAAAGAGTATACTATACATAGTATGGGTGTTTGTTTTCATCTAATTCTGTCCAAGAGCCAACCAGTGTTGATGTGTTCTGCGTTTTTTTTTATGTCTTTTTTCTCCCTTTTTTTCCGTTTGTTTCGCAGCTATATGTTCAGTTTTCCCTCTGATCTTGTTGTAGATACATTAACAGCTTCTGCCATATCAGATTTTCTATGATCAGTATCGTAGCTTTAAATTGGAAAGAGTTGAGTAGTGGGAGATCGGATCACAACACGTGATATCTCGATTTGGTTCGTATTCAACAACTTCTTTACAGGGGCAAGGTATGGGCCGCAAGGCGGCGCTCGTGCATGTAGGCTCCTCAGCTAAATTTACCACGATCTTTCGAAATTCGCTTAACTTCTATTACCCTCAGAAAGCCGAAATAACCGAAAGTCTGGTGGTAGTGGTCAAAAGTCCTTCCGGATAACTCGAAAACATTCTACATGGCTACTCAGGGACATTCTATCTGGGGACCAGAGATCAGCCAATACTCTCGCAATTTTAATCCTCGTATATCTAGCCTTCCAGAGGGGAAGACCGAACGACTCTACAAGGCCTGTAAAGTCCCCTCCTTGGCTCGCATTGAAAACTTGCTATGCGAAGCTGACTTGAGTCCCGCTGAGGAGGCTGACTTTCCGAATCTTGGCACTGTAACCGCAATAATGCAGAGGTATAGGGTGGTAAACAAGAGTAAGGTGGGCTCAAATGCTCGCGCTTTAACTGTCCCTTAGCCCTTTTGGGGTGGCCATTGGCCTCTGATAACTCGCTTGAAAAACAGATATTCAAGAATTACTACGGTTTTCTCTGCGTTCGGCACCTCATTCACATCACGTACCTCGCTATACTGCAGACATCTACCTTGGGAGGAATTCTTGACCCCCCATCTTCAAGCCTGCCGTGGCCACAGTATTCTAGCCAGTTAGCTGTCGAGGCAATGGAGAGGGCAGGTCGGGCAACCACTGATACGTCTACAGTCCAATGGCTTTATATGGTTATTTGGGGCTCCGTCAGGTTTTCGGGAGACCCTGACGTTACGATGCTCGCTCGTACACTCTGGGAAGACAGAGACTCGTTCATAACGCTTTGCATACGCGGTCTTCTCCCCGGTTGTGCATTACTCCTTTTCGCATGCTTTCAACTATTGCATGGTGATAAGGACGAGGATGAGTAAGTGCGGCGTTTCGGCACGTACAACTTATTGATTGCGTTCTCTCTCCGAAGCTCCAGTCAGGAAACATTTTACCTACAGGACTTGGCCTTTCGACTGTATCTTGTCGGTTCACCTCGAGACCGAGAGGTCGCTCAGCTTGTCTGTCGAGAGGCTGTTGAGAGAGATTCGGATTGGACCAATGGAATACGTCGGCATTGTGGTCCAGAAGACACCCGCACTATACTGAAGGCGTATTCTGAGATGCTCTCCGAATGGCGGGAGGAAAGGTTAACTCCCAAAACAGTCGATATCGACCTCCTGGGCGGTCTAGCTAGCTATGTGATCAATCTGGTTGGGACGAGCCCTGTGCTAAACGTCGAAGAAACAGTGCAAGCCGCACGTGTGTGCCTCGAACTACTCTGGCTAGTCTTTGAGTGTAGAGGTCGGATAAAGGTCGAGGATCATCATAAAATCAGGGTCTATGCTGCTGTCGGATTTGATCTTTTGAGGTCAGTGCGTTGGCTGAGCGCTACTCACCTAACTGAACCACTCGTTTAGAGCCATCCATAGCAGATGTCTCTACACGGAAGACGCAAGATACGGGTTTGCTCGGATGCTTGCGGATCTTGATATTCTAGCTCTTGCCGGACGCGTCTTGCTATTGGTATCAGACGAAGGTGCTATCCCTCTGGTCTTTTCATTCCGAAGCCATGTTGATTTACCATCTATAGGACACGAGTTTGAAGACGTGGTCCGGCTCGAAGTTCTCCTCGAACATCTTACTGGCTTGAAGCCTGCTCTTGAGGAGGCTGTGACAGTCGCTCCCGAGTTATTGCTCCACGAATCTAGCATTGAATTCATCAAGGTCATGGGCCAATTAGGGTGGGCCCTCGAAGTAGGTCTTGCTAACTTCAACGAGGACGAGACCAAGCGAAGTCCAATAACAGGCCGCGTGATGGCTATGATGCTCGCCTGGACCGAGTACGCAGACGCGTTGGATGAAGCTCATGACTCGGAGGCACAAGCGTGCGCGTACCCTCGATGTCACGAAACGGGCACGCGCGAGGCCTCGCTCAAGATCAGTTACACGTGTGGGAGATGTAATATGGTCGCGTATTGTGATCTGAACTGTCAGCGCGCGTGAGTAATGTAACCTTTCCTGTGGGCTGACTTCACATAATGGTTCTGGGTTTTACAGTCACTGGGCGCTCACAACCTCCGACTCACATAGATTGGAGTGTGTACCATCTGGCGGCCAAATGTTGGTAAGGCGGGGTAGTGTCTAAAGTAGTTGCCATGGGCCGTCAAATGGGGGCGAATGTGTTCTAGCAAGCGCTGCGTGAAGCCATTCTACGTGTATTGTCTTTCATTTGTATCGCTAGCTCACCTGTAATCTTTTTATTGGAATCTGAATCGGTTGAAAGTTGGAGCTAGTTTTATACTTTGAAAAGCCTGCGAGGTTGTCTTTTAGAATCGGGATATTACTTTACGTTTGGTGACAATCGAGGCAACATGTGGTTGCGATCGCTCGTACAGCATACACCCGCGATCTCCACTGTTCGCGGCCCCTCATTATCAGTGCCCAATAGGCAAAGACTAATTCCAATTACAAGACCAGCTGTAGGGTATACGCAGTCATATTGAAGAAGCAGAATTGCGAGTGCACCAAGACAAGATGTTCCATGTATCGACAGCAAAAAGACTAGTAGGGTGCGTAGATCGTCATAACAGTCGTAATCAAGACCAATGAAGCCCAAACAATGTATTCAAGGTCTGCGTCCAATTAACTCAGAAAATGAAAACGAGGACAACTCTACAACTCACGTCTATTTATCTCCTTCCAACACGTGCTCCCAACGGCCGAGCCGGCTCAGCCGCGCCCGCCTTTTTCTGCCACTGATCGATCAATCGGCCGACGCCCTGATATGGTTTATCTGGCGACGCAGGCGGCTCGGGCGCACGTGGTTCTTGGTTTACTTCTTTTGAATGTGGGGGTGTAATTGTATGCAGAGTTCGACCCCGTCCGGACCCGGTCCCGGGTGCGGACGTCGGCGTCGGCTGGACGATGGGATGGGTCATCTTGAGTGGTGAGGGCGGACGTGAGCGGCGGCCTTCGTTTGTAGGAGACGGTGCGCGCCCGTCTTGGATGGGGACCTCGCGCATAATTTCTTTAGGGGACGTTCGAACCCGGTTCGAGAACACGCTTAGTTCTTTGGTCGTTCGTTCGGGAGAGCGTGGCGCCGCGACTGGAGATGGTGATCGGCGGCGTGCGGGAGGTGCTGCACCAGAAGGAACGCGTAGTCCAGCGGGCTTGTTCGCGATAGACGGTCTTCTTTGAACGCCGGTCGATGGAGTGGTTTCCGCAGTTGTCGGAGACGCGAGAGCCTCATATCGGGACACCATATCTGAAATGGACCCTCGTCGGACGGAACGTTTAGTCGGAGCATTGGCGTCAACAGGCGGCGTCAAGCTCGAGGATCCGCCAGGAGCGATAAACATCGACTGTGGGCGCTTCGATCGCGGACCGGACGTTGGCGGATGAGACCCAGTACTCGACGTCGTCGACGGCGTTCGGACCGGTTGACCAGACGCTGCCGTCGAGAGCCTCCCCGACCGGGCCGACGATAACACGTGACTCGGCCCGAGCTCGATCAAGTTTTCAGACGGTTGACGACGATGAAGCTGTTGAGACGGCGTGTTCGCAACTGTACCCACAAGATTGTTATTCCCAGCGGTCGTAACGTCGAGCGTAGCCGACCGGCTCTTGCGATCTGGACTGCGTGTCGAAACTGCCCCGCGTCGCTCCAACTTGCCCCGTCCGAAGTGGCCCGTCGGATCTTCGGGTCCTTCGTCGTTGCTCGATTCGGTCATCGACATCTGCCGTCCAGATGAGGGTGTAACTCGACCCAAGGGCGTCGAACGTCCGCCAGTACCACCAGCAAGCCGCTCGAGTCGATCAGGCGTCGCGCGTCCATGTTCGTGCGCATAGACTCTACTACTCGCGTCGGCGGCTGACGGACTCTTGAGCGGAGCCTGGTACCGATTGCCCGTTCCATGAGTGCCCAATATCGCAGACGAGCGTTTACTCGGACTAGCCGGGACGCTAATCCCGAGTGCCTGAGCCGTCTCGAGGAAATCACCCGTCAACCAATCCGGACGAGTCGTCTGGCTCTGCGCTCGGCTTCCTGGCGTAGGCTTGGCGTGCGGAGTCTTGGTAGGCGACGCGGGCGCTTTGGTCGGCGAGGCTGGAGTCTTGGTGGGCGAGGCCGTCCCCTTTCGTGACGGCGACGGCGACGAGTCTCCCCTATCCCGCGCAGTCAACGACGCCACACGTCGCACGCCCGTACTCGTACTCGGTCGACGCAGTAGTCCAACACTATTCGTCGCAGATGATGTGGGTGGAACAGGTAACGCGCGGGACGTCTTGGGCGTAACGTTTCCTCCAGCTCGTTCTCCATCCTTCATCGCAGTACCCGTAACCTGCTGGGACCTTACGCCCGCCGTCTGCATAGGCGGTCGAAGTCCAAGGTTCTTTGGTCCAGTCATATGCGACTGTTGAGTGACGGCTCCAGGACGGGCAGGGAGCACCGGTATCTTGGTCGTCTCTTTTTCTTTCTCTTTCTCCTTTTCCCGTTCTTTCGCCCGACCCCACAAATCCGACCCCTTGCCCGCATCCAGCTCTTCAATACTCGGAAACCTCTCTTCAGCGCTAAGCGCCAACGCGCTCTTGGACCCTGACTGCGACGTCGCAGCGCTTCCAGCCGTAGCTTGCGTCGTTAAGATACCCGTCGTAGTCGTACCCGTCGTAAGCGGATGAGGCGAACGCGAAAATGGGCTAGGCGATTGACCGGGAACGCTGGGCATCATCGGGGAGAGCGTTGACGACGAGGTTGTGATGGGATTAGGACCGGACGAAATGCCCGGACTCGGGTTGGGCGAACGCGCTGCGAGGTCTCGGAGCGAGAGCGCTGGAGAAGGGGATGGTGATATCCCGAGACCTTCGAACGCGTCGCGTGGAGCGAGCGTGTTTGATCGGGTCGATGTTGGATGTTGTTGAGCAGAGGGAGTGGTAGTCGAAGCGTGGTGTGTAGTCGAAGAATGATGATGTGGGGTAGTAGTGTGGTGATGGTGATGCACGCCCAACTGCGACGACGGTCGTAGTCCAACCTGAGACGGCGGCCGATGCAAACCAGGCAACGGCACCGCCCCATTCATATTCGTCGTCGGCTTGAGCACGCTCCCGTTGGCCGCACTCGTGTTCGTATTCGTGCTCGTATCCGCGTCAAATGAGTCCGCGAACCCGTCAAACTTGCTCGGCGCCGTTAAAGTCGAAGACGTCGTCGTTCCCGCACCAGCACCAGCTCCGCCTCCACCTCCACCCCAAATATCCCGTTCAGGTTCATTCTCGACTTTTTTCCATCCGTCGTCGTTGAAAAAGTCGGTGGTTGGGCTCTTGGCCGCGGCTAAAATCACCCAAATCAAAAAGCTGAATCACCAAGAAAAAAAGGAAAATGCGTACCAATTTTAGATCCCGTCAATTTAGCAGCAACACCGCCCGCCCCGCCCGTATTCAACGCCCTCGTCCCATTCGCGCCAATCGCTGCATTCGCCGAGTGCGTACCCGTATTATTCCCAGCAACAGCACCCAACCCAGGCGCGACGCGTCCTCCATGCCCACCGACGGGCGCTTTAACACCCGTCGTCCCTCGTACCGGCACGACATTACTACTACTCCCAGCAGCAGTAGTTTTTCTCGGCGATACAGGAGACGAAGGACTCTGAGATTGAGACTGCTGCCTCGGCCGAGAAGCTGAATCCCTCGACCCAGATTTAGACGGTCGACTACGTGTGAGAGGCGCAAGGGGTTGTCGACTAGGTAACGGCGACGTCGCGTTCGAGACGGGTGATTTAAGGTTCGAGGTGGATACCATGGGGCTAGCAGGAGGTCGGGCAGGTAACGCAGGTGCTCGAGCAGGTGAAGCTTTAGCTGGAGATGTAGGTTGTCCGGGTACGGTGATCTTGCTAGGCGACGGACTAGGGCCGACTTTACCTGGTGAAGCGGGTGTAACCTCTACCGGCCGACCGCGTCGCATGTTCATCGCGTCCAGTGCGTCTTTTTGGTCTCTGAGTTGTTTCTCTCGTTGAGCTTGGGCTGCGCTTGGTCGTTGGCCGATTTGGATGAGTTGGTCGGACGGGGAGATGACTTGTGGGCTTGGGAGGGATTGTTGTGGGCGGGGTCCCTATAACACCATCGACTCGTTAACGCGAGAAACGGGGAGTTGAAGGAGGGGAGACGTACATAATGAAACGCGCTTTTTGTCCCTCTCATCCGATGTACGACGTTGAGCACCTCGAGCACTGACGGCCGTTGCACACCCAGCTCTCTCAACATTGCCCCAATTAACGCGTTCATCTCTTTCGAGTAGACGGGGTATCCAGGTATCGTATATTGTACGTGTAGGATCGCCAGAGGACCGTGTGCTTCAAACGGAGTGGTGTAGTAGCAGAGTTTGTAGAGCAACACGCCAAGAGCCCAGACGTCGGATTTTTCGTCGATCGGACGGCGGAGGTAGACGTCGACCATTTCGGGAGCGCGGTACTGGAGTGTAGTCGAGCGATTCAGATCGGCTTCCAAAATTTTTATTTCTTCCATCTATAAACGTCTATTCAGTCCGAAGCTCATATAACCATAAAGGCGCTTACCGTTGATGGCGGTTTTGGCCGGGAAGGCGCAGCCGACCCAAAGTCACACAGCTTAAACGACGTGTCCGAAGCCTGCAGTATATTCTCCACCTTCAAATCACGATGCAGCAGCGCAGGTTGTAGGGCATGCATGCAAGCCACAGCCTATACCATCCACACGGGGATCAACTACGGAACTTCACGCGCCTAAACCGCGATAGCTACGCACCTCACACACGTCCACGAATATCTGGAGAATATCCTTTTCGGTCAAGCGCTCGCGTAGCCGTCGGTTCATCATATCTATGATCCCTCCTCCCTGGCAAAACTCCATGAGGATGTAGACTTCGTGTTGGCCGTTGGCGAGCGGTCTGGACGCCGAGTCGAGCAGATGGACAATGTTGGGGTGGCCCCGTAGTAATCGCATTATATCCACTTCTTTTTTGACTTCTGCCAGAGTCGCTACGTCGGCTACGGCCATACGCTTCAGGACGTGCATTGTCGTTCCCATCACGGGCTGGGGTGTTCGTACAAGATACACATGGGCAAATCCACCTAGATAATGATTAGCTTAATTAAAATAAATGGTAATAAACTCACCCTGGCTGAGATATCGCTCGACGGTGACGGTATACTGGCTGAGCTTGATGGTCTGGCCGGGCTGGAGAGGTCCCTTGTTCTGGTACTGCGCCATCTGCTGCTGTTGGTAGTACACCTGCTGTGCATTCGGTTGAGCCATCTATCACAAGTGTTAGCTGATAGTCTCGTCTTAGTTTTCGTAACTTGCCTTGCGACGGCTGGTGGTTGGAGGCGAAACGAGCGAGTGGAGGGTCAGGTGACGTGGGCGGTTAGTGGGTATTAGCTAATATAAATGTTTATCCCTTGGCGTGGAGTCATTTATGCTCCTCCGTCGTGGCCTCTTCCCCCTCCCTCGTCTTCCCCGCCTTGTGCGTACCATGGCTACAGATGCAGATTCTGTTAAAGCGAGCATTGCTGCTCTTAATGAACATATCCACGGTCTGAGGTCTCAGAGTGCGGACAAGCAGACGATTGCAGCAGAAATGAAGAAACTTGGCGAGCTCAAGAAACAATTGGGTCAACTCGCTGGAAGTGCAAAGGAGGATCCAAAAAAGAGTCGGCTGGTGCTCAAAACGCCCAAGGTGAGCTCTATCTAGTCTCATTTAATTGATTCTAATACTCGGTCAGGGCACACGAGACTGGTCGCCCGTCGAGATGGCCATCCGAGAACACATATTCTCGACCCTCACCCGCGTATTCAAAACTCACGGCGGCGTAACAATCGATACACCCGTATTTGAGCTTAAAGAGATTTTGACCGGCAAATACGGCGAAGACAGCAAGCTCATCTACGATCTACAAGACCAGGGCGGAGAGCTTTGTAGTTTACGATACGACTTGACTGTGAGTCATATTCCAACTTTGACGAAGTTAAATTATTTACTTGGAGCTGGTATGACTTAGGTCCCATTTGCACGATTCCTTGCTATGAACGGTACAACATACCCTACGATCAAACGATACCATGTCGCCAAAGTCTATCGTCGTGATGCACCTGCTATGACCAAAGGACGAATGCGTGAATTTTATCAATGCGTGAGTCTACTTCCCTTTATTACTCCTCTCATCTAAACTCTTTTGTATTATTTACTAGGATTTCGACATCGCCGGAGTCTTCGACCCCATGGTCCCCGACTCAGAAATCCTATGCATCGTCACTGAAGCATTGACAGCACTCGACATTCCGGATTTTACGATTAAGATCAACCACCGAAAGATTTTAGACGGGATATTTGGGTTGTGCGGTGTCCCAGCCGACAAGGTTACTATCTCATAAATCTCTCCGAACGACCAAAATCCTGAATTGTTACGCTAACAGGTCCGATCGATATCCTCCGCGGTGGACAAACTCGACAAACTCCCATGGACAGATGTTCGGAAGGAGATGGTCGATGAGAAAGGATTAGCTGAAGACGTCGCAGATAAGATTGGGGAATACGTTAAACTCAAAGGTCTGTCATCTAACACACCCCTGCTTCGCCTGTTTAGATTCTAACTCAATCCAACGGCCATACAGGCGGTCCTGAACTTCTCACCCAACTCCGCTCCAGTCCACTCGCAGAGAACAAGACAGCCGTAGCCGGAATGGACGACATGGAGATCCTATTCAAGTATCTGGACGTATATGGCATCACCAACAAGGTACTGTCACATCTTCTCTGATAACAAAAAACTCGCAAATAGACTGATATATTACACAACAGATGTCATTCGACCTCTCCCTCGCACGCGGACTCGACTACTACACCGGCCTCATCTACGAAGCAGTCGTCGAAGGCTCCGCCCCACCCGCCGCATCCAACACATCAGCCATCCCAACACCCGCTTCAACCACCCCCGCACCCAAACCCAAACCCTCCAAAAAACCTAAACCAACAACAGACAACGACGAAGAAGAAGAAATCGACGAATCCCAAGTAGGGGTGGGATCCATCGCGGCCGGCGGTCGATACGACGAGCTCGTAGGGATGTTTTCGACTGCTGCGGCCGGAGCGGGCGGGAAGGGTACTCAGATTCCTTGTGTAGGCGTGAGCGTGGGTGTTGAGCGGGTGTTTTCTATTTTGATGCAGAGGGAGAAGGAGAAGGCGGGTAAGAGTGTTGGTGGAGGGAGGAGTAAAGCGACGGAGGTGTACGTTGTTAGTGTTGGTGAGGGGTTGGTCGAGGAGCGGATGAGGTTGGCGAAGGAGCTTTGGGACGCTGGTATCAAGGTGTGTTTCCACTCGTTGGGTGTTGGATTGGTGTGAAATTGATGGATACATGCAAGGCCGAGTTCATGCACAAGCTCAAACCGAAACTTCAACGACAGTTTGAAGTGCTCGAGAAGGAACAGATTCCGTATGCGTTGATGATCGGTCCGGATGAGATTCAGGAGGGGGTGGTGAAGGTGAAAACTCAGGTACGGTTTTGCTATAAGATATTTGTTTTGTTTTTGCTGAGTGAGTTTTTGGGTACGCTGTAGTTGAGTGCTGGAGGCGATTCGGCTGGGACGGAAGAGAAGATGCCTCGAGCGGAGGTTATTAAATGGCTGAAGGAGCGGTTAGGAGCTAACTAGCTTGTTGATAGATCTATTCAATGAATAATATGAAATGAGTTCATGGTGACCTTTTTGTGTCGGCTTCGTTGACATCTGCTTGGGATTATGCTTGGGAGAAATCCTAAGCTGGCGGCCGGTCACTTGGCCCCAAAACGAGGTGGTTTGACTGTTTTATCTAGATCAGGGTAATAGGAGTGACTATAGTTGAAGGACAGCCGCTTGCGTCTTGCACCTTCAAGATTCGACAGCTATATGCAGTGCGGTTCATTACTAGTACCAGGGTGGGTGAAGGATCGGCGAGGCGAGAATGCTCAGAGCTAAAATTTCGACAGTAAAATGGTGCTACAAGCGAGTAATTAGGTTCGTATACTTACAGTTCTATCCGTGTGCTCCAAGGGGAAGGGTGGCAATCATCCAGCGATTGATTCGGCAATCAACGGGATCACTGATGCACGAGCGCCGCCGAGCGGCACATACCTTGCCGGTCGGGTCCCGTGACGATTTTCAAATTACTACCAAGTGCTACATACAAGAGATGTAACTTTGCAACTTACTTGTAGTAGTGCATACAGGAGACATTTTTACATTATTAGGCGGCCATCTGTAAGCTCCATACTCAGCTTTTACAAAAATAACTTCACGCTCTTGATTCTGAATTATTGGGTCCTGTTTTTTTGTCTTTTCTCTCCTCTCTTCCCCGCTGTGCTCGTGTCCCCCTACATATGGTTTTGATACATGAGACTACACATTAGCTCGAAAATAAGTCGTAGACTACTAAGAAAATATTAAGCGGGACTTAGGGTGGTGGGGAAGGTCGGTCATAGTCGCTCGGCACCGCCTCGCTCCCAGTATACACGAGTCACTGCGAACTAGCGTCCACTAACCGTACAACTTGACACTAAGGAAATAGTAGCGTCTCATTGTACACAGCCTAAAGCAACATATCCACAAGTATTACGTAGCATTACCGGCAGCCAGCAAGTCGCATACTACCCTAGAGATTTCGCGTTCACTCTGCGCACCGCATATAGCGCCATATTTGTTTACCTCCCCGCAAATGCC
>WSTJ01001723.1:0-11127 GCA_019623705.1 Ceratobasidium sp. 428 | reverse complement strand
TGGTATATCACATTGCGATATCGTCGTTCTCGAGGCGCATATAACGTAGTCAAGAAATCAACCGCTTTTCGTTGCGTACAGTTCTGAGAATGATACTCTATCCTAGTTCGGTTAATTGAAACTATCAGGAGAGAGAAGCTATTCAACTACTGGGAGATCGAGACAGGACCCTTTCTGGAGGGGTGGGCCGGTTGGTTGAGGGTAACGTCGAGAGGCTCGCGGGTAGCCCAAATTTGGTAACTCCTTTGGACCGCTGGCTCGATTACTCAATGGTTGAGGGCCTTGCTCATTCGTTGGGCCGGTTTCTCCTCATGCTTTCAAACCTCAAGATACTCACTACTTGGCTAAATGACCGACAGGCTCGCCGGCTGAGTGGAAGAAGTATAGGACTGACTAGGGGGTCGGTTCATTTCATCGATATGGGATATGTGTATTTGGACACAAACCAGAGTTCAAGAGATCGGTTATTGGGAACGTTTTGGCCATAATTGGCTTATTCTAGCGGCTGCCGGAGCTTTTGGAACGAACAGAAATGGTGCAGATCCACCAGCAGCCCAGCCAAGAGGCGATATCTGACACGTGATGAGGATGGGGCGATGAGATAAGCATCAACCATTCCTCCTCTATAGTCAACCACCATAGCCATGTACCCGGATGTGCGGGTCTTTTGGCAAATCAGCTCTAGACACGGCCCATGTACCTCACGCATATTGGTAATACGCCGATCTAGATAGCGCTGGTCACCATGTTCTGATTTGCGAAAAACCTCCGCGGACACAACCGATGATTCTTCTTTCAGGTCACTGCGCTCTCCTGGGATTCTGTCATCTACCTTTTCTGACCCCCTGACTGTGGAAGTCGCGCGCATGACGTTAGTTGAGATCGAATAAAAATAGACGGCCGAGCATGGAAAGGGTGAGTCTGGACGCAAGCGGTTCCGAAATTCTACCTTACACTATGTACGACGACGGCATGTGCCCCTTGCCTTGCCGAGAGTCGATCATATTGGGGGTTGAGCCCGCATCTGCTACCTATAAAACACTCTATCCTTGAAGGCTTCGCAAAGCATCGTTCACTCGTTTCTTATCGCAATGGTCAAGTACGCGATTGCTGCTGCAGCGTTGTTCTCTAGTGTCGCACATGTCGCCGGTC
Source organism: Ceratobasidium sp. 428 (assembly GCA_019623705.1). Lineage (NCBI taxonomy): Eukaryota > Fungi > Basidiomycota > Agaricomycetes > Cantharellales > Ceratobasidiaceae > Ceratobasidium > Ceratobasidium sp. 428. The sequence goes on along the minus strand of WSTJ01001723.1, from coordinate 9,975 downwards.
ATGGAGGAGTAACATCTTTCTCAATCGGCGGTACAACCTATCAGGGGTGAGTTTTCAACATTTGTTGACGGTTTCCGTGGAAATCAAACCCTCCTGTAGATGGCAGCCATACCTGGCCGCCTCGGGGCAGGTAACCGCCGGCAGGCCGTACTCAAGCTACGACCCAATTCTCGATCCAGTGGCGTCGACTATGCACTGTAACGATAACGGGGCCGCTGGACCGAGTCAACAGACTCTTACGATTGCCGGTGAGGGAGGTTATGCGTGGTTAATAGTGATGCTTGAAGCAAGCGTTCGTAGCTGGACAGTCGATTACTGCGTATTATCCTCAATGGACACATGCTGAAGGCCCGTACACTGTCTATCTCTCTGCTTGCCCTTCTTCGGGCTGCAGCGGAGTCAACACCGGTAGCACCAAATGGGTACGCATGGTCGCTCCCCCTACTTAACGTTGAATTAGAACTGCCTTTTAGTTCAAGATCTACGAGCTTGGTCTAATCAGTGGTACCGTGTACACCGGTAAATGGGCCAACGGCTTGCTAATGGCAAACCTCAAGTGGGAGACTACGATTCCTGCTAACCTGAAATCGGGCTATTACCTCATTCGCTGGGAGACACTTGCGCTTCATCAAGCCAACACTCCACAGTTCTACCCCGAGTGCGCGCAGCTTCAAGTTACTGGTAGTGGAACTACATTCCCAACAAGCGACTACCTGGTTTCTATTCCCGGAGCATGGCAAAGTTGGGCAATCAACATTTTTGAGAAGACGTTGAATACTAATTTGCATCTATAGAGTCCGACCCTGGAGTTACTATCGATGTGAGTCTATAACTTTCTATGGCTTGGGGATGTTGTTGTATAACTTACCAATGCCAAAGATCTACAGTGATGCCGCCAAGACTCAGACGACCTACCAGATCCCCGGGCCTCGTATCTACCCTGGTTTCGGAGGTTCCACCAGCCCGCCTGGTACCACCACCAGCCCGCCCGGCACCAGCACCGGCAAACCGACCCAGACAGGTGTTACCTCGGTTGCGCCAACCGCCACGGCCGCGCCGCCGAGCGGTGGAGCTGCTCACTATGCTCAATGTGGCGGTATCGGATGGACTGTGAGTCCCAATTGTCGAATGACCGGATGTTCTAGCTCCTAACAATCAAAATTAATACAGGGTGCGACCACTTGTCAGTCACCGTACACCTGTAATAAGGTTAACGACGTGAGTGGATTACTCCCATTCCCTCTCCATGTTCTAACGCGGTTTCTGTGCCAGTACTACTTCCAGTGTCTCTGATCTTCTTTCCCCCATTTTGGAACTCATGTACTCTGATATTCTTCCCAATCAAGCGAAAGCATAGAAATATACGTTGTGGACAGATTTTATAACACTTGACTGATTGTGCCGCGTACAGTGTCGCATAGTAGAACAGACCGAAAGAGGCTTCCGCAAAGGAAGATCATGCGTAGCGAACAATAGAATGCACGTTCTAAATGAAGCGAACTATTGACAATGATAGTCCAGACAGCAAGCATATTGCATACAGACGAGGAAAAAGTGGAAAGTAATCTCACCAATCTACCATTAAAACACAACATATAACCACTAAATAGCTGTTAGATGAGTTGAGACGCATATCATCTCGTAAGGGTGCATTGAATGCAAGCCTCAAGCTGCAACCAGATAATGGGACTTACACCACTCATGCATGCACGCTCGAGACGCATATATTCCCATCGATAAGTATGCCCAATCAAGAAGCAGGCCTCAAATACTGAACCGTTTGTCCGAGATGATTATGAATTCTTCTATTGGTTCACTAAGACATTTGAGAAAGTATCTATGCTCACGCCTCCAACTTCTCTCCCTTCAAGTTTGCTATAAAGGTCCACTCCAAAATCAAGACTCATCGACATATAATGAAAATAAAGTGCACACCTTCAGGTAGGACCCTATACCCAGTCTCCAATTCGCACTCTTTCAAACTCGCTCGCTCACCGATTTGGCATTGTCGACTGATAATGCAGTTTTCAAGTTTAGCTCTATTTGGGGTTCGAAACACGTATTAGTCCCACAGTCTCCTTAACGTGTTTGCCAAGGCGAGAAGTGAGAAATCAGGCGATAGGAAATAACGTACCCTTCGGCGATTTCCACATGATCCATGACCACACATCCAGTGATCTTCACGTTCTTGCCAATCCTACAATGCTCTCCAATCACACTTCTCTTGATGCTCGCTCGTTCGCCAACCGTTACGCTTGCCGGAACGATTGAATCACCATGCGCCGGGGCGGATTTCCCGGGTTGTTTGGTCGTTAGACGCGCCAACGCCTATCAACAGACACAACCCAGCAGCTGAGTTCCTAAGCCGTTCCTAAATCTCGATCCAAACTACGCACCTGACGATTGAGATCCATGTATCCGGGCACGGTATTTCCCCGTCCTGCAAACCCATCTTTTGCACGGTGTACAACGTACGCCGTGCGTAGCGGTCGCCCTATTTGCGCCTTATCCTTCGTCGAAGGGTCGTCTTCATATGGGGTGGGCATTTCGGGGGACGTAGGCGCGTTGGTGATGGCACCCGTGAGCGGATCCCGATGGATGTATGCCGTCGTATGCAGAACCGCAAGACGAAGGTAGGGATCTTGTGGCTTCAACGCTAGACATGAAGGGAAATTAGAGTTATAATCCCACAATCGGAAATGAACTGACCTGCGCCCCACCGCTCGCGCTTACTCTTCCTGTATCCCAACTTGCATAGCCATGGTAAGACCTCTTCTCGGAAAGATAACAGCCCACTATGTTGCTTTAATGCTCCTAGGACAGAGCGTCGAAGAACATAGACATGCGAGTCGAGATATCTGGTCGTGAATCGAGCTTTCGGGAACCTTATGGATCAGTCAGACTTGCATCAAAGGAGACGAAGAATCACAAACTCGGTGGTAAGCCCCATGTGAATCTCCAGCTCATCTTCGCCATCGTCATCCCCGTCCACGTACAACAGTGTTCTTGTCGCCTCGTTAATCCCAACCGTCAGCCTCGGACCTAGAATGTTTATTAGACCGAATCTTTTGAGGAACGTACGACGTACCCTTGTCCTTCCCATCACTTGGCACCGGCCGCTCATATAGTAAAACACCGGCGACCGGCTCGTCCACATCCTCCCTGAACGCATTCAGCAGAGTTGTTAGTGAAAAACTCGGTGGTGGCAAAAAGTCACAGGGTAATACGATTACGTCTAACTAAAGTCGCATCGGTCGAACAATCAGTTGGATTATCACTAGCGGAGTGGGCGACAAGCCTTGAGAAGCCCTTCAATCTCGCGAAGGACCTGAGCGGTACCCGTGAGTGCAAGGTCGTCTTCGTCCACAGACACAAGGTCGAGCTGCATATTTGAGTACTCGGATCGGTGTAGGTGATGCGAGATCTCGGGCTTGTGAGCTGACGGGCAGACAACTAGGACGTCTATACAGAACATCAGAGGGGTAGATCAAAGCTAGACTTTACGACATGCCAGATATCCCACAGTCCTCGATCCAGTGCAGCACATGCGAGATCATTGGTCGATTCCCGACCGGAAGAAGCGCCTTTGACGCGGTTTGCCCTCCAACCTCGTTGGTGAGCGGCTGCAAACTAGTAGGATTAGTACAGAGATAATACGGCGTGATCGACGTACTTGGCACCATGACCCGCCAAGATTACTGCCTGAAACTCGCGGATCCTTGGTTGAATATGCTCCTCGCCGGCGTACATCGTGGTCGAGCCGAATGAGTCACCAAGTGCCAGGTTCCTTGGTAATTCATGTGCTGACTAATCCATGGCGAAACAAGGTGATCAGCATGTGACCACGGCGCACACTCCCACCCCATTTCCGCCTCATACACTGCGTGGAGCCTCGGATTCTGGCTGAGTTAAAACGCCCGCAGAATTTCAAGTTCTGATCAAAGTGCAACGTTCTCCGATCGTTTTTTGATTACTAAGATTCTGCAAACACATCAGGAAAAACCTCCCCTTTCATTAAGATCTGGGGTTTCAATTCACGTGAATTTAGGCCATTTAGCAAATTTAGCAAAATTTAGCTACATTGATCTAAATTCCATAAATCTGGTGCCAGAAGCCACCAGACATGCCCTGAGCCCTGCCAGCATACACTAGTAGACCAAAAAGGTGTTTTGAGACAGATCTGGCACAATTGGAAATTCCTAAATCCAGGGTCAATTTACCTAAATTTACCTAAATTGAGGACCCCCCAGGCAAATTTAGGTAAATTTGGCTGAACGAAAAGGGGGGGGTCGTTAAAGTTCTAAATCCCTTAATTTAGGTAAATTTTACTCAGTTTGGGTGAAACTTAACTCCCCATTTTTCCTGACGCATTTTGTAGACAAGAATGCAATTGGGTGCATTTTTCCATCATCTGCAATTTGAGAGAGAACTCCCCCACAGCATAATCCGATGTGTCTGTTTCCAGATAAAACTGTTTGGCAGGGTCAGGTTGTATCAACAAAGGAGCCAATTTGAGTGCCTGTTTAAGTGCTCTGCAAAATATGTGCGTGCAATTGCATGCAAATATAACAGGGGGTTGTTCAGGCATTCATTGCATGCAATGAACACGATGAACTAGTGCAATGTGGTGCAATGGCATGCAATGACATGCAATGAATGCCTGAACAACCCCCCTGTTATATTTGCACGCAATTGCACTCACATATTTTGCAGAGTGCTCCGTAGGCTTCCTGAGCATCTTTATCCCAGTTCCAAATGGTGTCCTTGCAAAGTAAGTTGAATAACGCATGCGCCTTGCCAGAGTAGTTAGGTACAAATTCTTGGTAGAAGTTCACAAAACCCAGGAATTCCTGGAGTGATTTGATGTTATGTGGTATCTTCCAGTCAACGGCCTTAGTAACTTTTTCTTGATCCACACGGACACCCTCTGGGGATACAATCAAGCCCAATCAGTCAATCTCTGTTACGTCAAAGAAACATTTCTCAAGGTTGCAGTACAAGTTATGTTTCTTTAGGCGAGACAGCACTTCTTTCACATGGCCTGAGTGATCTTTTGGGTCTTTTGAAAAGATCAAGATGTCATCTAGGTAGACAATTACAAAGACATCCAAGATATCGCAAAGGATGTCATTCATAAAGTGTTGAAATGTGGCCGGAGCGTTTGTTAGGCCAAAAGGCATTACCAGGTATTTGAATAGACTGTATTTTGTTTTAAATGCTGTTTTCCATTCGTCACCTTTGCGGATGCGTACCAGGTTGTATCCCCATTTGAGATCTAATTTGGTGAAGATTTTAGCCCCACAGAGCTTCTCAATCAGGTCGTTTGTACGCGGAAGTGGATAAACGTTTTTGACTGTCATATCATTTAGTCGCCTGTAATCAATGCACATTCGTAATTTTCCGTTTTTCTTTTTAACAAATATGACAGGAGAGGCCATTGGCAATTTAGACGGACGTATAAGCCCATGCTTAAGTTGTCTTTGGATAGTGGACCGCATTTCCTCATCTTCCTTGACTCCGACACTATAAATGGCGCCATGTCTTGGCCTAGCATCTGATTTTAAGCCGTTTGGATGTCATATGGTCGGTGAGGGGGAAGTGGGCTGGTCTCTTCTTCTGCAAACACCTTAGAGATTTCTTGGTAACCTGTGGGGAGTTCTGAGGTAGCGGCCAGTTCAATTTCAGGGGTGTGACCTGAAAAAATGGTATGCGCAGTATGAAGACAGTTTTTTGTGCAAAATTCTGAATTAAAAGACACGCTCTTGTCCTTGAAATTGATAGTGGGGTTGTGTACACTTAGCCAGGACATACCCAGCACTAAGTCGTGTGTACCTACGTTGACCACATAGGCACTAAGGATTTCATTGTGTCCAAAGATTTCGAGATTAAGGGCACAGTACTCTGTTACTTGCCCTGATGCGATGTCACGTCCATCAATGATGCGGAGTTTTCTTGGTGTTTTTAGTTTTTGTGTAGGTATTTTGAATTCATTAACCAAGCAATGGTTTATGAAGGTAGATGTAGCACCCGAGTCCAGCATGGCCCAACCATGGAATCCTTTCATTGTATATGTATTTTTTTTGTCAGGAGTGGTTTCAAGGGGTTGCGCACAGAAATAGAGTAGAAGTTGTGATATATTGCCCAAACTCATACATTCCAATTCGTCTATATTATCTTTGTTATGCGTTTCCACCTTGTTCAAGATTTCGCCCAAAACAGATCTCCTGGCTCTGTTCAGGTGTCTTCTTTTTCCGACTCCTCACTTTCAGATTCCACTTTTTCTACAGTTGCTTTGTAACCAGACATTGGGCACCTTGGACAATCCTTTGCCATGTGTCCCTTGCCCTGACATCTGTTACATGTCATCACTGACTTTCCCTTTCCTGCACTGTCTATGTCCATCGGACCCGGGCCCTTGGGGTCACTCGGCGTACTAGGTGCCTGTCATGACTTGACACGCTTCCCTAATCATATTTAGGATTTTATAATATTTTTCTGATATACTTTCCTTTTATGGAACATTTGTCATAAGCTTGGTTATCCTTTGTAATCTTTGTCATCAGGGTCTCTTAGTCAGAAGGTCATGTGTTTATAGAATGTTCCAGAAGTCTTACTAATCCTTCTCATTTCACATCTGATATCAAATTAGTATGACTCGTTCTTTGTACATGTAGATACAAGGCTGTGCATCCTGTTGTATATAACCAGGGGCAAGTTCGAGGTTACAGACCAAGAACTTGACCTACTCGTCAATAAGAGTTCTTTCTCATATCCTCTTGGTCACTGGGCTATCAGTCGTCCATACCTTTACTTATCACTTATTCATCGTTGAGAGAGCTGTGACATTAGGTCAAGTTCTTCTCCGGGTCGTCGCAGCAGTCTTCCACACTGTCAAACCACCCATCGTTGCTGTTTCCCTCCATTATACCTTGTTGAGAACCTGTTTGGGACAAGCGCTGGTCCGGTGAATCGGTTGATCCAGGGTGACCCTTGTAATAATCAAAAGCAAGGACCTGCAACCAGTAACCGGGGAGTATTGCCCCCTTATAGTGTAATCTTCGCCTCGTTTGGGAATCATATCCCCTACTCAGCACCCTTAGTCAGCCAAAACCACCGCTTGCAGATACCACACCGGACGCTTATTGCTATAAGCCGGCAGTGACTGTTCAACGCTAGTGATAGAGGCAAAGGGTTAGCGTTTAGAAGTAGTTAACTATTGATCGAGTAACCTTCGGGTGAACACACAATAAGTCCTGGCTGAACAGGCATTCCAACCTTGGGAACAGTGTTCCAACTGTTCTTGGTATCACCCCAGCAAACGTTGCTGGAGAACTTACTCTCGTGCCGAAGTCTTTGCAGGTGGACCCGTCAAATCATCTATTCGAATTATTAAAGTAAAACCCCAAAAAGTCGGTCGCGCACAACAGGGACTTGTTACACCCCCGAGTCACCACATCTGCTATATTTGCTCTCGCTTGAACGACGGTTCAAACACTCTCAAGTGTCCCTACTGCCCAAAACCAAAAGCCTTCGAAATTATTGAAATTTGGTTCAACCCAAAAAGCCAACTATAACCAGTTCGTCATCAAAGTTTCCTCCTATCAACTGTTCTCAATCTTCTTTAGTGTTACCGCCTCTCAACGCTTGCACTGAATGTCTGGCCGTCGCGCCTCCACCCCAATCCAGACCCTTACCCGCCCTCAGATATCCTACACCTGAGACATCCCAACTCGAACCAGCAATCTTGCCACATATCGGTTGGACAATCAAACCCAACGGAAATATTGGGCTATATCTGATTGATATACCGAATACATTTACAAGCCTCTATAAGAAAAGGGCTTTGAATTTGGCTAGGTTGTTGTGGTATCAGAAGTGGGAGTACCTATATACAGAGGAACCGCCAGCGTACGAAAAAGCAGAAGTTGAAGCCCCCTCTTATTTTAACACCTTAAAAAGAAAAAGAGAAGACGGTGGCGGCCCCGCCTCCTCCCAATTTCAGAGATATGACAATGGGGGAGCAAATCACATGGTTATGTAATGCTATGACGAATGTTGTGTTAGCTGTGGATGATCCGAGGAAATTTGGCAGTAGCTCGTACAAAAATACAAGATCTTGAAACCCAAATGACCAACGACCGAACCCATTTTGACGAACAACTCGGGTTAGCTGGAGTTGACGTAACAAATACCTTTAATCGAGTTGTGGGCATTGAAGCCCTGGTGAACACAGTGACCACAAACCAAAATCTACCTCCACCTCAAGGAGGTGCACAAGGCGGCCAGCCCAGAGGCCAACAAGGTGGACAACAACAACCACCCCTCCAACCACCTCCAGCTGGACCTGTTGGGCAAGTCAAGATGGCTAAGCCTGATAAATTCGACGGATCCAAACGGGAAGAGCTCCGAAAATTTATGAAGTCTTGTCGTCTTTACATGGACACCAATATGCCGAACCATGGAGAAGACGCAAAGATTGCGTTTATTGTTTCTTACCTATCAGGATCGGCTTGTCAGTGGGTCCAGTCGTACTTGGAAGTAGATATGCTGGGTGATCAGGTCGTACTTTGGTTACATGATACCGTATTATTCTGGCGTGAAATCAATGCCCAATACGGTCAGCTCAATGGAGGAGATGACCATTGACAAGAACTAAAGAAATTGCGCCAGAAAGGAACAGTACAGGACTACCTTACTGAATTCCAACGCCTGTCGGCATACCTAGGCGATAATGACATTACACTACGCAACATGTTCTATGACCACCTATCTATGGAGGTCAAACAAAGCATGTTAGCCCAAAGCTTCGACCCCGCCGGTACCACAACCTTCAACCAAGTTGCCAAACGTGCGCTACTCATTGACAAACACATCCAACAGTTTGCCAAAACAGAAAAACCTAAACATACGTCCTCGCCGGCGGCTACAACCACTGCTCGCACTACTACCACCACCACTACTCAGGCCACCACCACTAAGGCACTCTTATCAAAGGGCGACCGCGTCTTTACTATTGGGACCGACAGTCGCGCCACTCGCGGCAAGGTCACCAAAATTGCCAAAAATGCCAAGGGGTTCAACGCACCTTGGGTTAAATGGGATGGTCAGGATGGGGAAGTAAAAATGACCTTTGACTTGCTAAAAAAGGACACTCGGCCAGCACCTAGTACGCCGAGTGACCCTAAAGGTCCCGGACCAATGGACATAGATAGTGCGGGTAAAGGAAAGAACGCCTTGAAATGTAATTGCTGCCAGGGAAAAGGCCATATGGCCAAGGACTGTCCTAGCAGACCCATGTCAGGGTATGAAGCCTCAGTGGAAAAAGTAGAATCTGAGGGTGAGGAGTTGGAAAAAGAGGACACCTGAACAGAGCCAGGAGAACTGTTTTGGGCGAAATCTTGAACAAGGTCAATGCGTGTAACAATAATATAGAAGATTTGGAATGTATGAGTTTAGGAAATAAATCTCAACTTTTACTCTATTTCCGCGCGCATCCCTTACAAACCACTCCTGACCAGAAAACAACATATACAATGAAAGGATTCCATGGCTGGGCTATGCTTGACTCGGGCGCTACATCTACGTTTATCAACCGTTGTCTTGTGGACAAATTCAAAATACCAACAAAAAAATTGAAAACACCCAGAAAACTTCGCGTCATAGATGGGCGTGATATTGCTTCAGGACAAGTAACCGAATACTGTGCCTTAAACTTGGAAATCTTTGGCCACAATGAAGTACTCAGCGCCTATGTGGTAGACGTGGGCAAACACGACTTAGTGCTGGGTATGTCCTTGTCATGATCCTTGATCAAGACATCTCTCTTTCTCTTCCCCCCCCTTCATGTGTCGTCTTCCTATTCTGTTTATCCCTTCGCTTAGTTCTGTCCCCGCTTAGATCGCTTAGTTCTCGCTTGCTTGCTTTCTCATGTGTCTCGTTTGCTTGCCGTCGCTTAGTACGCTTGTACAAGCGGCG
>WSTJ01001722.1:0-11128 GCA_019623705.1 Ceratobasidium sp. 428 | reverse complement strand
CTTGCGACACCGGCCGAAGCGACAGGCACCACTGTGGTGCGCGTCCGACAGGCGAGCCCGGGTGAAAGCCTGCTCGTTCAATACCAGCCAACCTCTGAAGAACGTGCGTGACGAACAGCCACTAGTATGCCATAGCCGTATCAGCCAAGTCAATGTAACGTGATGGAGATATCCTTGGCATGGGCTTGGGCATCGTCGAACATCAGATTTTGAAGTTCAAAGGGGATTGTACGGCATTACAGAAACAATCGAAGATTTGTCGAAGAGGCATGTTAGATGGTTTGTTCTATCGGTGAAATTATTTCTGTGGGCTTTGCTGATTTAGCACGAGTTTAGCATACGGGCAAGGGGAAGAGACCCTGCCAAGACGGAGTCGTGACGAGGTGGCACGCGCTACACATTACGTAAGCACGTCTGGTGCTTGGCGCGAATCCTTTCGGGCGACTTGGAGATATTATTGAACTGCCAGGATGATGGATTTCAGTGCGTTTATCCCTATGTAATGGCCAATAATCGTCGATAAGTACTGAGATAGCGCAAGCAGACGGCCAAGAATATATTCGGCATCCGCAAACGTGCCCTAGAATATGGAAGCGAACATATCTAGGCGCTGTAGTAGCAACCAATTGTCGTATGTATGGAATATTGCCTTTGAATGACTCTTGAACCGTTGAAGATACTGGAATTTCCTTGTATAATTGATGGGATCATGATTTCGATCAGTTTAGACGGCCGTCTCAGCTCAAGCCACAAGTGCATGTAGTTCAACCAAGTTCATGTAATTTCATTTTATAATAACAATACAGTCCGTGTAGTTTAAACATGGCAAGGTGCATCATATCGCAAACTCGAGTCCAACATCACCGGAGGCGAGGAGGATATCGCGGTCTTCAACTTTGGCGTAACAGGTGGGGTCACGACCACGATGCTGTCGTTTCCAGGCTTGTACTTTGGCCACCCCATCTTGCCCAACCCGTTGAGCGGATCGCTCGCGAACGCAACCAAGTACGATTGCATGAGCTTGGCTGTTTCCGATTCGTCGTTCGTCGAGTTTCGCCCACCAAACTGAGGCGCCGCGCCTCCGAAAAGCATTGGTAGTTCGGCACCATGGTATGTTCCGAGGAATGGGTACGGCGAGATGTTGGTAAAGTTGCCGCTATATCGTACGCGATATGTTGGCACATTGGCCTGGGCACGGAGACTGTTCACATCATGGATTAGATGAGGTGGATACGCGAGGCTAGGATGTCCTTACTCTGCGTTCTTAGCGGTCGTACATACGAAGGTGCTGTATAGGAGCTCGTTCGCCAATGTCTGGTTGATGCCTTTGGGGTCGAATGGCACAAGGCCGGTGGCCTCATTCTCTAGCGATGAGATCAGTGTTGGCACCTTGGTCATCTTGCCGCTCAGGATTCGCTCGGTGTAGTTGGAGAAAATCAGCCGCTCGTCCGGCACTGGAGCAAAATTCCAGCCTCGCGCAGATCCGTTGGTTACAATCTCGTTCAGCAAGGTAGCAGTAGGCTTCGAGCGCATACAGTCCATAAGAGCCGCGGAAGGGGAAGTGGGGCAGCCAACAGCGGCGCCAAGCTGACCAAAGTGGACCTGTAGCTTGTCGGTAGAGAAGATATCGAGGAAGGTACCGCCGCTGAGAATGACCACGCCGTTCGCGATAGGGGCTGCATCGTGAAGGGTGGACCCTGTAGTGGAGTTCCACATCGCGAACGTATGAGCGTCCGCTGAGATGCCCCCTGCGCTCTGGCCAATCAGCGTGATGCGCGAAGGGTCACCGCCGAACTTGTCTGCGTTGTTGCGGGCCCACTCGAGAGCGAGGCGTTGATCAAGTAAGCCGGCGTTTCGAGCGCTGCCGAAGTTAGGGAAGCCAAACACGGAGAGACGATAGTTCATAGTGATTGCGATAATCTAAAAGTGAATATGTAAGTATTGAACTGGGTCCTTAATTACAGTAGCTTACATTATTGTTGGCGACAAGGTTAGTTGCGTCGGTCGCGCTAACTGCCGATCCGCCTTGCGTGAAATAACCTGTACGCAATACATTAGAGACGTAGAGTATGATAGAATGTGTACGCACCTCCGGGGATAAATACTACAATAGGCAGCTTGCCACCCAGAGCTTGTATTCTCTGCTTGGTCGGAGCCCACACATTCAAAGTCAAGCAGTCTTCGTTCTGCTGGCTGAACGGTAAAAACGGGAGCTCCGTATAGATGGTAGTGCCAGGATAGTACTGCCCAGGGCAGGTATACCCGAACGACGTGGCGTCCAACATGGTATCAGAAGTCACGTCGTAGGGCACCGGCGCAGCGAATCGACGGGTGCCAGTCGGAGGAAACGCATATCGAACTCCAAGCCAGGATCGTACATTCGTCGCATTGTATCTCCCCACTAGATTGCCAGACGTAGTCTTGACCAGCAATTGGTCGGTGTCAAGAACAGTCTGAGCAGTCTGAGCATTGGAAAGCCCCCAAAGTGCCGAGGAGGCGAGGAGAGTGAATGGAGCGAACACCGAAGGGCGCATGTTAGATGGAGTGATGAAGGCGAATCATGCTGGACTAGGGCTGTTGTTGCGACTATTTTATACGGACTTGAGTACGAGTAAACAAGTACCACTGAGAATAGCGTAATTGGTGTCCTCCTGGCCAAATCTAGACGAGGTGAGCCGCCTTGGGCATTGATGGGCGATTCAATTAGGCCTGTACAGTCGTTATTACTCGGGATCATAGTACTGTCAATGACGCTAAGCTCCGCGTGTAGCCTCAACGAGATCCTTTACTTTGTGAGCTTAGCAATGACCTTAGTAAAACCCTTCATAAGACTAAGAACTAGGGCATTTGTCGACAGACCCGAACCAAGAGGGTAAGCCACCAACGATACATCCCAGAGTGAAAGAGTTAGTGAGCCTTACTATAAAGCCAGCCTCGGGATACTAAAGCCAACAGCCAAAGCTTCAGCCAGACCCTGTCGATCCTTGTGGGCCAGAGGAACCGCCTCCAGGAACTATTGATCTAGGCGGCTTCTTGCGAACCATCGGCTCACGGAGACGTCATTACGAGGCACAAGGCTAGGTACAAGCTCGCATGTAGTGGCAGGCGACATCCGAATGGATCTGAGACCGCTTAGCCAGTGGTGATGTTGTGTGAGATCCTGTAAGCGCCGGTCGATTAACGTCTGCATTGTGTTTGCTTGTTTGCTCAAGTAAGCGCTAGCCACCTCAATGCCGTACCACCAAAGCCAATAGGGTTTTTGCATAGTGATTTTCGGTAGCTAACATAAGACTATCCTTTTTTTGCAAATCACTCCGATAGATCATAACAGAGTTCGGCTTTGCCAAAACTCCCTAACACGAAGTATCGTTGCGGCGTAGATGACCATGTTTCAAAGACAAAACCGTGAAATATATAAAATAGGGAGTTTTTGTTTGGCCGATTTGTTATGGAGCCATAAGAAATCGGCTGTCCAGTAGTCGAGATCTTGTGATGTCATAGCCGATTGCTTGGCGCTTAACTGCTGACTCCCTTAACCCTATAAATCCTTATGCTACACCGTTTTTACTTCCTAAAATGCTAAAAAGGGCATTATATACTCTTCCAAATGTCACATCGAGGTAATTGCATGTTAAAAACTCGTTAACATAGGCCAAATAAGCCTTGCACCGTGTAAGGTGGCTCACCAGGTTCGGCGCTTATGGCTTCCACTAGCCGATTTTGGCCGGCTCCACAACCGATCTCCAGCACCAGTTCTACAGCCGATTTTCATAAGAAATCGGCCAAATAAAAACTCCCTAATATTGACTCTGTGATACACACGTTACAGATATGCGCCCTACGAAGGTAGAATCCACCTAAAGTTTGTCAATATTGACGGGATCCTCAACGCTACTCAGTTGATCAATCGACCACTGGAACATGTTTAAAAAGTACATGAATGTTGTCCACCGGTCGAATTTTATGTATTCATGATGCCTGTCGAGCAAGATTTGCCGAATATGTGCGTCGGCCGGAGCACTGAAATCAAAGAGTACATATTTGGGATCCACCGATGCTATGGGGTTAAGGCGAATTCCTTCCTCAATATAATAGACAAGCAAAGAAATGCGCCATGTGTTGGATTGTATGTGCAAGCTTGCGTGACCATGGGTTTCCAAATGCTGAGATTTTCTCCGCGACCAGCATGTGGCCCATGACAAACCTCCGTTTGAAATCGCCCAGCGTGTTTAGGTTGGGTTGGGTGAGGCTCCTGATGAAGTCGCGAGCTTCGTCGCTCAATTGGTTGGGTTTTTCATGAGCAACCATCCAGATAAGTACCCACATCAGAGACTCGAAGTCGTGGATAAAAGTACGCCTGACTGGGAGTTCATCATCGGGAGGATTTGCGAGCAGGTGTCCAGAAACAAAAGCTGGCGTGCCCTTGATAACACAGTCGGGTTGATTCGCTTAGAACATGAAATTCTCAAAGAGCGGACTCACCATTAGGCCTTCGTGGATCACCTCTGATAAACGCCCCTCACTTACTGTATGCTCCACATCGCAAAGAACAGCATATAGTCCCCGTTCTAGCGAGAAAATATAACCCTCGCGATCTCTACAAATTCGTCGGTGATGGTGTTAGCACCTTGGCGCTATTCGTACCCATAGACTCACCGACCATTAGGAGCGTCGGTTGCATCGGATTCTATGTCCGGGAGCGGTTCAGACCATAAACTGTCCCAGACCAGGTTCCCCAAAGACTCCTTCACTGGCCGCTTCCAATCCTTGTTGGTTCCCACGTAGTAAGTATTTGGATTAACAAGAAGAGTATTGAACGCAGTAATGTCGCGGTGGAACATCCCAGCCTCAGCTAAAGCCATGATGCCTGATAAAAGTATCAGCTAAGATTATCAAAAGAGGTAGGTGAAATAATCTGCCTAAAAGAGCGTCATGCATCGCATACATCACGTGCAGCGCGCTCTGTGCTTCAGACAGGGGTCTGCCTTTCAGCATAAGCAAATCGCTTGCGAATGAAGTGTCCCTCTGCAAGTTGAAAGATAGGCTTGGTGAATTGGGTGTATCCACGTCTACAAGCTCGAGTGCTGGGCCGCTAGGCCGCTCTAGTTGCGGCGCCTCAATTTTGTCGCTGGCCGATCCAGCGACCTTGTCGAGTTCATTCGTACTTTCGAGCGTCAAAGCCAGCGCACAGGCAGTACGAGTCACAGTGCTACTTGTTTCATCAATTTGAGGGATCTTCGTAGGGGTAAAACACGGTGCTGCGCCATTATCGCGGGGACGTTCGAGATAGTTAATCCTTGTTTTGAACGTGTTATCCCGGAAACCAACCACTTGGTACACTCCAAATATTCCCCCAAACTGACTCAGAGTAGTTCCTTCGTTGGCTCGTTTCTCGTGGCGCCAGGTCTGTTTGTGTAGTATTCCCTGATTCGTGAATCCCCGGACCAACTCGGACCCAGGAGTAGGAGACTGAACTTGAACCCCAGATGGATCAGTCGCAACCAGGCAGCTGACAGTCGTTGCTCGACTATGGCAGCATTTCCGACGGCACGGCAGTGAATGAACCCGCCCTGGCGAGTCCGTGTCGAAACGCTTGTGTGTATCCATGAGCTTGAAAATATAATGAGTGTCGTTACCAAGGTTTCCAGTGGGGGAGGCGATCAAAGAGGTCGCTTTGCGCGCAAAGGTATTGGTTCCTTCCAAAATCGAGAGGTCTATGTTTGGCGAACGAAGTAGCTCCAACAGTAGTCAGGTAAACCAGATCTAGACCCCCTCCTGAGCAGGGGAGAAGTAGTGGGAGGGGGTCTGGGACTGCGAGTCATAGTCTGATGAGGAGTCCGGATCGATTAGATTTTGGAGTAATGGAGCGTAGACTCCAATCACAACTGATTGTAATCAAACTCCACTTAACTCTGGACTCCTCATCGGGCTATATCCCACAGGTCCAGACTACTCCAACAGATCGAAGGGAAGTTGAAAATGTTGAACCTCTGTGGCTGTGACATTATTTGGCCAATAGTTCGGCGCTAAATGCTAATTAAGGGGGAGCCTCCACAGGAACCTTTGGCGTAGTCAGTCCAGGAATACCGTAAGATACTATAGCTGTCGCAGAAGTACATGCGAGGTTTAAATGGGACAATTCTGTGTAGATGACCATATTAGAACGAAGTATATGCGTAGTGAGTGCTGAGAGAGGAAGTGGTCGAAGTGTAGAATCTAGCGAATATATAGCATTGAAACGTTATAGCTCGTGGGGTGCGAAAGTGGAGGTCTTCAAAAGACTTTTCTCTATACTGAGATTTAGGTTCGCAAGGTTTAGTTCACGCGGTTGCAGTTAAATAGATAGCACACTCGTTGGTATCACACTCGAACGGTCACGATAGCATCAAGGCCCCGTGTGACACCCAACGAAGTCGAAAAGTGTATTAGTACAGCATATCGTGAAACGTGACGATGTACAACAAATAGTCACTACCATGAGATCCCAAATTGGGTATATACAATAAATATAACAGCCTAAATGCGTCAAAAAGCGAATACGAAACAGTGCCTTAAACGAAAACCGAATAACCACCAATGAGCTCACTCAAGGCTGTTCGGTTCCCACCACCGTCGCCCTGAACGACTCACTCGTTTTAAGTTTGCTCACATTTTCCACCGAGACAGGACGTGGCGTTGTAGTCGCTGGGACAAGCACAACCTCCTCTCGAGGGACCGTTCGCGCAGAATTCCCACTAATTGTCGACGGTACCGCATGTTCGTTGGGCTCGAAGCATCCGGGCAGGAGCGCTTCTTGTTCAGGTTCTGAGGGAGTATGGACAAATGTTGAGCGAGAGCCGCTAGCGGTTGGATTGGCGATTGTAAAGGCTGGTACGGATGGTTCTCGGTGAGGTCCTGACGATGGGAGGTAAGCCCCAGCAGGAAGGGAACCTTTACGTGTCGTTGGCGTCTGATGAGTGGGGTATGTAGCGGGGTCATATCGAGGCACGGCCTCGTTGTGATACTGGTACATGTCAGCCGCGTCGAACTGTGCATGACCAGGTCAGTATAGGACCATTTGGTTAAGTCGATGTTAGACGTACAACTGTGTTATATGGATTCGACGAGTGTGGTGGGGTTTGGTAGGGAAACGCCCCAGCCACCGAGGAGTAGGGTTCCATATCATCCATATCTATCAAAATGTTAAGTGCCAGCACACCTGCAAAAGCGATAGAGTAGCATACCCATGGAAAAACGTCGCATCCCACGCCTTCGCCTATACCACTCATCCATCTTTGGCGCAACAAACAGGAACGCTCCGTACAGAGCAGTATACATCGAAAATGTTCCTATTGGGTCATGCTCGTTATTATCGTACCACAATCTTCAGCAAAGTTGAACTCACCGATAAATACGGATAATAAAAGCGAACCAATTTTCTTTGGCTTAAACACCGGGCATACATACTTCACATCGATCACCGTAGCGTACTGCGGCCCCCCAAAATCGTCAATCGGCAGGCCTTTGGATATATTTTGGCGAGGATCTCGGGTCAAAAGCGCATCTGTCCATGTGCCGGGGAAGCATCCCCACCCCCATGTACACGTCCTCCAGAACTCTTCAGCGGAGTACGATGCGTTTTTGTCCGGGCGCAGAAGTCCAATCACTTGGGGAGCAGTCCAGTTCATAAAACCATCGTGTAGAATGCGTTGCTGAAAGACCTCAGTGCTTAGAAATATGTTGCTCGAATAATTCACGTTGCCTAGATCAAGACTACGGCACCGGTTTAACCAAACCACGGGAAATGATATAAATAAATGATACTTACTGAATAGCATCGCGCATAGCAACGAAGTAGTTGAACAGCGTCGTGTTCATGGGTGTGAGATAATCAGGATCGAAATCTTGAGACCCCTTGGTGTTCGAATACCACTGGGCAATTCCCGCCGTCTCAGGTCCAAAAATTCTGCACCGCCGAGCACCGTCGGCTCGCCAGCACTCAGGGTTAGACGACCATTTCACAACCGCCTGATCGGGCCAAGACTCGTTCCCCGCAATCTTCCAGGTCCATTTTCTCGCCCACAGAGCCTTGAGAATCTCGCTACCAAAGGCGTCTAAAACTCCTAGCATGTTGAGGGGTGTCGAGTCGTTGGCTAAGAGAACGCTTTGGGCATCTCTGATATCGGAGGTGGTGGGGACAACGTATGAGGATATATAGTCAACGATGTCGTCTGACCCAAGATCGGTGTTAGCCATCCGTGAGAAGGTGGTCGAGAACTTTAGGGTGGGAGGGGTTTCGCTGTTGTTCGTAGATATGCTACATATGATATGGGACTGCTCGATTTTTCAGACTTGAGGATGTTTCTAAAACCTTGATACAACTCACTGTTAACTTATGACCACGATCTTGAAAGTTGATCAGGGCTGTCATGTTTTGGACCTCGCAGCCGACTAACGGCTCTGCACTGTACTTGATCGAATCAAACCATTTC
The DNA here is from genome assembly GCA_019623705.1 of Ceratobasidium sp. 428. Lineage (NCBI taxonomy): Eukaryota > Fungi > Basidiomycota > Agaricomycetes > Cantharellales > Ceratobasidiaceae > Ceratobasidium > Ceratobasidium sp. 428. The sequence goes on along the minus strand of WSTJ01001722.1, from coordinate 2,657 downwards.
GGCGTCCCGTTTTGGTTCTTTCCTAACCCATTCAGCAACGCTGCCACCGAAGATCATATAAGCGATCTCTTTCGCAACGTTAAACCATTGATCCACGCACTATAAGAGAAGATCGGCAGAGTAGAGTTTGTGCGGATGGAAGTTGAATGTTGCGGAAGAGTAAGAGGTTGGCATGGGCCGGGAACAGTAGGAAACGATAAGCTGTCGGGCATCCATTTAGGAGCCCACCATTTAGCATCCGTGTTGTTAGGGCTGTCCTTGAGTTCGGTAACGACATCGTTCCCGGCGATTGCCACTGTTCATAGTGAGCAAAATTATCGGCCACAAGCGAGAAACTCACCGTTCAGCGTTGCTAGCAACACGATGAGAATTACCGAGACAGCATAGAATCCCTCAGTTATGTACGGTATCGCATAGTTCTGAACCCGGGGATATTCAAGTCGGCGAATCCAGTGCATTCTATTTTGCCAAGAAATAGATCCAGGGTGGCAAGTTAACGAGTGAAGCACCACAAACACTCCGTAGGTTGGTGATGGTAGTAGGAGTCAGGACCAGCCAAAGCACCAGCACGAGCTCCTTTCCTAGGGTTGTTATCGTTGCTGTAGGCTGTGTGACTGAGACAGATCTATCGGTGGGCGGTGCCAAGTCAAGCTCCTGATCAAGGAACCGCGAACGAGCTGTGCTCGACGGGCAGTCGTGCCCTGGACGGCCCGAACATAACGCAGCCGGCCCACGTGCACAAATAATCTCACAAGCGCCGAATCAAACTGATACCACAGCCACCGGCTCACAGCTCGACACCTCTACCACTACCTAGTACCTTGGTCTTTGCAAGTGCTTGAGTTATAGACATCAACCCATCATCTCAGTCGTATTTCTCGTCATAAACCAGACCTCGTGCGACCAATTCTATCTCTCAGCTTCGGCAATAACCATGCTTCAACAAATCATCCCTACAGTTCGCTCAGGCGAGCACCTGTTCAGTATTCCCGAACTAGTCGCCTCAGTATGCTCGTATCTAGATAGGAAACAGCTTCCACGGCTACTTCGTGTATCACGCCTGTTGTTCGAGTGTGTCTGCCCCTTTGTCTGGGCGGAAGTGAACGACATTGGTTGCATATTACGAGTACTGCTTGGTCCACAGACCGAACATATTGTAGAAGGCTACGTCAGCCAGTTTGACATAGTAAGCCTTTCTCTCCATAGGATACGGTAAGTCTACGTAGTGATACTAGCTTCGCGCCCATAATAGTCACCCGATCTACTTGGGTCTTTGGACACATCTCGGTTCAATCTATACGCTGCGCTCATCAGGCGGATTGCACCAGACCAGCGCCGTGACGTCCGCTCATACTGGCTCGAAGGAGATTGGAGCTCCTTCTTAACCCACTACGAGACGACCACTCTCTTGCCTAACTTACAACACCTAGATATATACCTCACAAGCGTCCGAATTGCTGCTCAGTCCAAATGGCTTGCAATGTTTTTCTCGTCCTCACTTCGTCATGTGAGACTGCGGATTGATAAAAGCAGACGCATTAAACGGAGTTATGTTCCCTTGTCGCTAGAGTTGCTCCCGCCGCTGATTACAAGATGTCCTAACCTTGATACGCTCAAGATGGAATTTCCCCATAATTTTCACCCTACGGGCGACGATGACCCTGATCCGGAATCAGATGAGCGATCCGAACTCACGTTGTCGGACGTGATTGCCTCTGCATGTAATCATCTAGGTTGTCTTCAACGACTTCAAACCCTTCATATACGCGGCCCATTTGCGCTCCACCCAGACGTTCTGCAGACTCTTGGGATGTTTCCAATGCTACATTCTCTAACTCTTTGTGATCATTCGTCTAACCTTGACCACGATCTGAGCTATACGCTCTCTCCACAAGCTTTCCCCGCGCTTCAAGAGCTGAGTCTCGCGGCTATAGAGAACCCACCCGCTATGGTGCTTTTGTGTAATCTGGAACCACTCATTCATGGTTTGACGAGACTCACAATAACGGACGACAGACATTTCACCGAAGTCCCGGACAGCGTCATTGTGTTGGACTGCCTGCAGAACCTAAAAAGACATAACAACAACTTATCTTGCCTGTCGCTGAGCTTGGGCCCAAACGAACAGATGCTAACTGACAGTCTCATTGCCGAGCTTGCTGAACTATCCTTAAGCCGCTTTGAGCTTTGGCTTTTATCGGCGTATTTTATATCCAAACCTGTGCTTTCGAAGTTAACAATAGGACTTGGGCCTAATTTATCGGAACTTGCTATCCCTCGAACTCAGATTTCGTATGAGGGCTTATGTATTGTTGCGGCCAACCTTCTGAACTTGAGAATACTAGAGCTTGGCAGCGTATACTACTGGGTCGAGCGACCGCAAACTGGTGAGCATAAACACACTACACAGCCGATGCACTTGAAATGCAAATACTGGGCTCTCGATCACGCAACTTCGACTCAGGTTATGATGGTTGCTCGGTATGTCTAGACACAGGCTGAAAATGTGTGTGGGCACTGATTCGCTGAGCACCACCTAGCTGTCTCTACAAACTTTGGCAGTATGTAGAGTGCTCTGGTCTAGATGACAAGAGCGATTACCATGCTAGTTGGGGACTTAACCAAGGGCTCCTTCGACTTCGACAAGGAGACCAACA
>WSTJ01001721.1:0-11130 GCA_019623705.1 Ceratobasidium sp. 428 | reverse complement strand
CCCTCGGAATGTCTGTCTTCTCAATACTCGCGCCTACTGAGACCGACATAAACAAAAGCGGGGTGGTAGTTGAGCGCTAGAAAATTACACCGGTGACCATCTTACGCGTTCCCCGATCGATCTAATACTTACCCCTATCCAATCGGCATACGTCAATCACGACTGATTAGCCCCCATCAAAGGTTCAGTTAATTACTATGGCGCTTGCGAGTGGAATTAATACTCTTATCTTCACCTATTTTCTTTTGAAAAAAACGCCCGTTCTTCCTGCCCGCGGGAAACGATGACCATGGCGAGCAGAGCCCATATTTAGGGACAAAGACCCCTTTCGGCATCGATAGGCAGCCAGTTCCGGTGAAATCGTGTTGCGGCGAGGCGGGGATTGTGGGGTGCTGGATTGTGCTATGTGCCGACTGGTCACAGACCGCTGAGTAGGTGTCACAGGCGCAGTTGAGTCTATTGGTGTGCATCAAGGCACAACAAGCACCATAACATGTATCGAAGAAGCAAATTACCTGAAGTTTCGGAAACATGCAAAGGCTGTCTCGAATACAAGTTGGGATGTTTAATAGCCGCGTCGCCGCTTAGGATTTTGAAGTGCCGAGTGGGGCTCGGTGGGGGCGCTTAGCGAAATTTCAGCCGGGTTATAAGGTGTTTCAATCGCTTTCATTATGCATGGTATCAGTATCGCATGTGGGCATGCGGTAAACGCCAGTAATACATTTCGACGATTCTGTGCACTATACGATTTCTGCTTGGCAGTCAAACCTCGTCGAACTTGCGGAAGAGCATAATCCGAATCCTACGGCTTATCCAGCAACCTAGTGTTTCATTCGGCTATAAGTTCGTACTTCCGAATTGGTTTTAACGTGTAGTTTCTGTTCTCGTATCAAACTGGCGTTGTTGTTCTATTTGTTTGGCAGGAGCCCGGTTGTCTTCATGTCTGGAAAGAGCTACCCAACCGAGCCTGGTGCCATGTGCACGCTCGACCTATGCTCGCTAGACCCGTCGTTTCTAGAGAAAACGTCTTTGTGCACCCATTCTCTACAGAGTTGTATGAGTTATATGCGCTAGCGAGGACATCCAGGTGTCAATTGATTTCAGTGGGACGCCAGCCGTGATGATAAGCGCCGCCTTATTCTACGAGCTGACCGGTAACACCTATCAAATCCACAATTTTCTCAACCAAGCGACGCATATCCTCTGACTTCGCTGCCCCAAGGGCCAAAACTTCCTCATGCGATACCTCCGCCTCAACAACCGGAGGCAGTGGTTTTCCGGCAATCTATACTCTCGCCCAGAATGAGCACAATAACCTCCCCCAGATGACTCAAGACTTACCTCAGCCTCAACTGCCTCCCTCGCCGACCTGTATCCCTCCGGAATAATCACGGGGTTAGTCCCAAGACTGAGTACAAGGACTCCTAACCCCGCCTGATGGGCGGCTACTACTTCAGGTACCGTGCTCATCCCGACGACGTCCACGCCTGCTGAACGGAGAAACCGGCCTTCGGCGGGGGACTCATAGGTCGGACCAGAGACCCAAGCATAGGTGCCTTCCGCAAGGAAGCTTTTTGGAAGCTGAAGGGCGTGCGCTGCGCGAAAGGCGGCGCAACGGAGAGGGAAGCTATATGCTTTAGAGACGGGCGTAAAGCGTAGATCAAAGGGTGGTTCGAGGACGGGCCCGAGTGTTGGATTAAATCCCTGTGATTCTATTATTAGTTATAGCCTAGGTTTTCGACTTTAGACGTAGTTACCGTCAAGTTAGGGAGCGCAAGGTGATCATGTATGACGAACACTGAATGTAGGGATGAGTGTATGCCAGCAGCTAGATAACAAATGAAGGGTACGGACCCGTTCCGACAGGATACTTAGGATTTAAGATCCCAGCAGCATTGGTAACTGCATAGCATCAAGTAAGTTGCAAGCCAAATATGGTGATCGGTTACTCACTTATAACCGATTTCACGCCAAGTAGTGCCATAACCCTAATTGGGAAGACAGCACTGGCTAAACTGTGTCCTTCATACGTGTGAAACTAGCATATAGTAGGATTAATAGGCCGATCTCGCTGCACCAAGCGTATCTTACTCGTCCAAGCATGGCGACGACTGGCACGCCCTCGCCCTCGCCAATTCTTCCGAACGCAAGCGCGCTTTTGTGTCCAGCGACTGCCGCAGTGGATAAGGATCAAATCCTGCAGAGTTAAGTCACCAGAACGCACCAGTACTTATCCCAAATCCAGGTATAGCGGTGTACGGTACCAATACAGAGTCCCTAATACTCGAGACAAGACCACCAAGTCCAGAACCGCACACAATGCCTATAGTCGGCTCACGTAGCCCTTCTGGAACGCGAGTTTTTATGGCATCGATAGTTGCTGTAAATGCTTTTGGAATTTTTACTACGGGGGCCATCCTCGCTGGGTGTCAACAGAATAAAATACTCTAGCTTTGATGGTGGTGGACTGAACGCAGATGGAGCACACGTGATTAGCCTAAGTCCTACATTGTAAAGGCGTAAATTGCGGTACATGACGGATGATATGCGAAAAACCTTGTCACGATGTTCAATTGTTCAGAATACATAGACAGTGTAGATACATGTCAATACATTGATTACATAGCCTGCATAACCTTGTAGACTCTGGATTAACTGGCAAAACTAGAAACTTTGGGGATAATTAGTACTAAACAAATATGATGAGTACGAGTATAAGAAATGGTTCAGTTGGCTGTTCTTAGATTTTTTTGTATGTTTCCTCAAAGCAAAGCTCAGAGGTTGGTGATATAGAGGCTCATCCGGAGCAGGTGAGTGGACGAAGTGGTGACTTACACATTATAGTAAAGGTGCTTAATTGCTAGCATTCGAGTAGTACCGTGGCATGGTTGACCTAGTAGTTAAGTAGAATAGTTAGTTACCGAACTGAGTATGCACGAACGGAAGCTGAATTCAGTGATGCAATGTGTTTGGCTAATGCAGTGTCTATCGTCAGTCGCGATTGCGATACGACTGGGGCGACAACAGTGTTCATCCGGGAGATAAACTGTTCAAATGAGCCGAGCCTTTTACTCACAGATGAGGTGGTTGTTCGAATCGAGCAGGCAACAAACTCAAAATTTATATTACAGGGTACGGTCACGTGAATGATCTTCGATTACACAAGCTCCTGTTAGCGCCCGGAGCCCTCGCGTTCTAAACGACGCGTCAGTCACGAATCTCTACCGCTTCAGTCCGACACTGACACAGGATGGTGAGCCCAAAATTGATACACTATGCTCACATGCTAAAATACCAATAGGCTCGCAGATATGACAGTAAGGAGCTCTGCACAACGTGACCTTCATAAATTGATTCGCTCGTAATTGTCAGGCAGGACGACTATCTTCTCTCCGGAAGGTGAGTTATGCTACTCCCTGCCTCCTATAGTAGCTTACTAACAAAGACTGATGAATAGGTCGCTTATATCAAAGTATGGTTGGCTGGTACGATAGATCGACAGTTAGCTGACCTATCTTAGTCGAGTATGCGATGGAAGCTATTGCACACGCGGGAACTGTGATCGGCGTTCTATCTAAGGAAGGAGTGGTCCTTGCGGCAGAGAAGAAAGTGACGGGAAAACTTCTCGATACCTCAGTCGTGAAGGAGGGAGGGTATGGAGGAAGTGGGGAGAAGATATTCTTGCTGAATAAGTGAGCATAGGTTTTAGTATTTATCGGTATTCGGTCTTACTAGTGGCTCGTTTTAGCAACCTTATCGCTGGAGTGGCAGGTCTCTCTGCGGATGCCAATTCCCTAGTCAACTATTCTCGAACTTCCGCTCAGCAGCATTTATTCTCCTTTAATGAAGACATGCCAGTTGAACAATTAGTTCAGAGATTGTGTAACCTGAAGCAAGGGTATACACAATATGGAGGTATGGTGCTCTAATCTAGGAATTAGCTTGCACTTACGGTACTTATGTTCAGGATTGCGACCTTTCGGAGTTTCGCTTCTATATGCGGGTTATGATCCTCATTATGAGTTTCAGTTGTACCATTCCGATCCATCTGGGAACTACAGTGGATGGAAGGCAACGTGCATTGGAGCCAACAATGGAACGGCACAGAGTTTGCTAAAGCAGGAGTACAAAGATGATATAACTCTTGAGGACGCTATATCCCTTGTCATTCGCGTCATGGGGAAGACAATGGATTCTACCACATTGAGCAGCGAGAAGCGTAAGTGAATTTAGTTTAGTTATGGCTTAATACCGCGCTCATTCGTTCACCAAGTCGAATTTGCTGTCATTACGCTGGATGCTGCAAGCAAAAAGCCAAAGGCTAAGATTTACCGACCGACCGAGGTTGATGTGCTGCTGGATAAACATGGCGTAATGAAGAAGGAGGAAGACGAAGAAATGAAGTCTTAGCCTTTGTACTTTGTAGTCAACATATATGATTATCTCCACCGGATCGAACCTTGATCCAAACAAATCACCCCTATTTACCCCACGTGACTCAAGCGCCGCAGGCTTATGGATTCAACTCCCATCATCTCTGCTTCACACTTCTCTATTTGTGTGACTATTAGCTTGTCTTCGAGTTATGTCTACTGGTGCTTCTAAGGAGGAAGAAGAGCGTATTAAAAGGATTAAGAGAGCTGACTTGAAGAAACTTAACAGTAACCCTTCTGGTGAGCTTGCAACTCTTGGGGCAAGATTTCAAGAGTCTGATTTGATTTGGAAGCACCATCTAAGTCTTTGGACTCATCCCTCAAGCGGCACAGTGCTCTCATCAAACGTCTACGCCAGTCTCTTGGGTCCGATAATCGGGACCAAGTTCTGAAAGATATTGACGGTCTCTCACTTGGGAAATATGTTGAGGAGATAGTTCAAGCGTCGATCGAGGGAATGTCTCGGTGTAAAACTGAGAAAGACGTATGGGCGGCTGCTGAGGTAGGAAAATAAAATAAAATAGTGCCACTCTTCGGTTTATCGTCGTGCTGGGTAGATCGTTTCCGCGCTTCATCGCCGGTTCCCGGAGGCTTACACGCCGCCCTTGGTGGCAACACTGACTAAAGAGCTCGCCGCACCGTCTCGGGCCGCACTGAACGCGCTCTCTGCCGAGCAGCGGGAGAAAGAAGAATCTGCTCGAATTGTTCGCCAGCGACCATTGCTTAGAATTACCTCCGAGCTGGCATTGGTAGGAATTCTGAGTGATGGTCCTGGTCGCAGTGGCGGGGAATTAATTATGAAAACCGTTCGGGAGTTGGTATGTTAGCATTCCTTTAAGTGGTTTACTTCTAACGAAATTGCCTAGTTGGCAAACGATCCAAGCCTCGGCTCCCTCCCCCTGTTTACTACGTTCCTTAAGAGCTATTCTCGGCCGTTCTTGGGTATTGCTCCTCCGTCCCCCTCGGCGAAACAAGTTGATAACGGCGTCCAAGCTGGAGATTTGGCTTCTGCTGTTGCGCATGGCGCCCAGAACGGACACGACAACGGAACGCCCACACTAAACGAGGGGGACGAATTGGTTGAGAAAGACGTTAGGGACAAGTTCAAGCGTATGTGCGAAGGTTACTACGAGAACGTTTCCAAGAAGTTGTTGAAGGAGCATAATGTAAGCTGTCTGTTTATGACCTGTGACTCCGTTTGGCTTATCTTCGCGTCTAGCGCTTGCAAGACCAAGATCGTCGCAATCACGAAGCATACATTAAATCAGGAGAGATATTCGAAGACAGACAGCAAGCATACGAAAAGATGACGAAAGGTTATGAGAAGTTACTCTCATCTTGCCAGAGGTACAACCTTCACTTATGGGTGTCCAAGTCTGACCCACCGCCCTTACAGCCTCTCCGAACTGCTTTATCTTCCTATGCCTTCCCTGCCTTCTGCATCCCAGAAAAACGGCTCTATTCTTCTTCTAGATGGTAGCTCGAGTCTCCGTATAGGCGGGACCGAGGATCTCCCTGCGAACAGCAAATGGGAGGATGAAGAGGAACGCCGGTTTTACGAGGAGCTTACTGACCTCAAAGACTTTGTGCCTAAAACTATCCTAGGGGTTGATCCGGCGGCGTCCAAGGACGAAAAAGCAGCAGATCCCGAATCAAGTGTAACCAAAGAAGAGCAGGAGAAGGAAGATATGGCTCGACTCGAGGCAGAGTTGCAAGATATGAGTACGGAAGACATAAAGGCACCTGAATCGTACGTTTTATCTACTGCTTAGAAGGGCTATCAGTCTAAGGATTTAAGTAGTGAACATGACGAAGAACAACCACCGTCTCGAACCCCCTCTCCTACCCCTGGGGCGGCCACAGGAGCCTCGCAAGCCTTAACTGCGCTCTTGGCACGTTTATCAGACGCTAATAATCGTACTATGATTGACGAGATTGCTGTCGAATTTGCGTTCTTTAATAGCAAGGCGTCCCGTAAACGCTTGGTCAAGGTGGGGATACTGATCGTATCCGCCCGTCATCAACTGACATGAGTTAATAGTTTCTCGGTCAGCCGCCCAAGAATAGGACAGATATACTCCCATATTTTGCCCGCCTGGTTGCAATTTTAAACCCATATATGCCTGACGTCGGGTCGGAGCTCGTTACATTGGTAAGTCGAGGATTGTCATTCATCTAAGTTTGACTAACTAGAATTAGCTGGAAGATGAATTTCGATATCTGCAAAAGAAAAAGAAGGTTGTCAAAGAGCTGGCTCCGAACCGAATGAAGGTCAGCGCAAGTTCTTCAAGGTCGAATAAATGCTCAGTTAGGTAGTAGAACACGTTATATCTGGCATCATTGGCCAAGTTTCGAATCGTACCGGCACATTTAATCCTTCACGTATTCAAAGTTTATCTGGATGACTTGAGCGGCGTGAATGTGGATAATGCAGCGATGTTACTTGAGGGGTGTGGTAGATTCTTGCTGCGCAGCGAAGAAACCGGACCGCGTATGGCGACTATGGTACGTATGGATTGGTACGCTGTGTTACCACATTGACAAATTCGTTTACATCAGCTCGAACTGATGCGAAGGAAGCAGTCGATGCAGCACTTTGACCAACGGCAAGTATTAATGCTAGAGAATGCGTACTACCAGGTGGGCATTTTCTTGCAGCTTTTGAAATAGCTACTGAGCCCGATAATCTAGTGCAACCCACCCGAGCGAGCCCCCCGTGTAGAAAAGACCCGGCCGCCCATTGACATGTTTATTCGTCATCTCGTTTACGACGTGCTTTCAAAGAAGACAATTGACAAAGTACTGAGGCTACTTCGAAAGGTGGATTGGAACGATCCTTCGGTTAGTCTGCACTACGTAGTAATAGTTTCAACCCTTATTTCAATGTTTTTTTTAGGTATATGCGGTGCTACTTCGAGTATTTACCAAACCATGGAAAGTCAAGTACAGCAATGTCAGCCTATTGGCAATGCTTGCCTATGACCTTCAACGATATCACGCCGACTTCTCTATCCGTGTTGTCGATCAGATCCTGGAAGATATCCGTCTAGGCATGGAAGTGTGTACATGGTTTCGCTTAGAGTACAAAATTCTAATATTTTGCCTCACTAGCAAAACATCTACAAGAATAATCAGCGCCGAGTTGCTGGCATGAAGTATCTTGGAGAATTGTACATGTACCGATTGATCAGCTCTACCCTGGTATTCGACACATTGTGGTCGTCAGTTACCTTCGGACATCGTGAGCTACAACACGTTTAATTCCAACGCACGTATTAACACCATCTCGCTCAAAAGCCGACGGCCGTCCGTTGCCAGGTCAAGTATCACCAATCGATGCCCCCGACGACTTCTTTCGTATCCGGCTTGTTTGCGTTTTGCTTGACTCATGTGGAATGTGTTTCGACCAAGGCTCCCAAAAAAAGAAACTGGACAACTTCTTAACGTTCCTACAAGTGAGTTTGAACTCTCGTCTGTGTCCTATGTCCATGTAACCCGCCTCCGTTTGATAGCTTTACGTCCATTGCAAGTCACCAATGCCCATGGAAGTGGACTTTATGCTTAATGATACCATAGAGGTACATATGATACTGACCCTCAAGGACAAGTGCTCACACCATTCTCAACTAGGCGCTTCGACCAAAGCTAATACTTGCCAAGTCATTTGAAGAAGCTGCTATTGCAGTGGATGCAATGTTTGATCTGGTGGCTCGCACCGGTGAAGGTATGAACTCAAGCGGCGCCCTAGTGCACTCTAAACCCCAATGATTAGACGCAAACGGCGATGGTGATGAGAGTGATCGTGGCGGAGACGATAGTGGTGACGAGAAAGACGGCGATCGGCGCAAAGGTCAACGAGACGACGCCTCAGACATGGACATCTCAGACGTACGCTTTTCCTGTTGATAGCCTCACCGCATAGCTAACCAAAATTGTAGGACGGACGTCCTGTTTCACCAGAGGCTCAAATTATTTTGCACCACACGGAGAATGCGGGTCCGTCTGAAGAGGCGCGTGCAGAGTTCGAGAAGGAGCTTGCGAAAATGCTTGTTGAAGCGCCAGGAGAGAACCGGAGAGTCGATCGCAAGGCGATTTGGGAAGGGCCGAGTCTTCCTACTGGTGTGCGTAAGAAGCGAGATGAAGACGACGAGGGAGAGCGCAACCCCGGCGTAGTCAAGTTCACAGTTGCTACGCGCAAGGGCAATAAGGTGCAGGTTAGTACTTCATTGTCGCCTCGGTATAAGGATCAAATACTGACAGCCTAGCAGAACCGACATATTCCCGTTCCAGCGGAGACAGAATTAGTCAAGCAGATCCGACAGTCTCAGCAGCAGGACAAAGCCGAGCAGCAACGGCTGAAGCGGATCGTACTCGACTACGAGCAACGCGAGGATGCTGAAGAACAGAAGGGTGGGCATCCACGAAGCATTAACGTTAATCACTATTCCTAATTTATTTTATTACAGCTTTCGAAGAAACCATGCGCGATAGAGGTTTCAAAATCCGCTTCACTTGACCAACATACACTCAATCGTTACTCTCAGCCGACAAGCGCTGTCTCTCGGAGGTCAATTCGCTCAGTCATGACGGCCCGGCGTCTTGTCGTTATCCGGCCTGCTCGTGGTCAAATGAAGGACTAATTGAAGCATGCCCACCACGGCCTGCACCTGGCTACCATACTGGAAGGGTTTTCCTTCGAGTGGTTATATACGCCTAATACAGCATTACACACGATTATTCGTGCACTCAAGTGCTCGATTTAATGGCGCTTATCCTCCCGCTGCTTTCTTGTGCTTTGTTCTGTGCAATGTCCCGCTTTGTATGCTTTATCCCATGTTGAAGCTTTGCAATCCGATCGTTTTGGACTCCGTTTCGTGAAACATGGCAAAATCAGCCGACTGGCGCGCATATACTGTGCTCAAATATTAGACAACACGAGCGGGAGGGGGGAGGGAGCAGTTGAACTAAAGTTGATTTAGATATAGACACTTCATGTTGCGACAGTTGAGCTATGCAGCTTCAGCTTTGTGCGCAATCGATTGATTCGTTCTTTTTCACGCTCCTATATCATTGCCCGACCCATCCTTGCTCTCCCACTGCTCGTTCCGGCGATCCGCAACTCTCGATGCATCCTTATCTGAGGTTGACTTCCATTCTCCATTGTCAGGTGTGCCGGGCCCTGATTCACCATAGGGATTAAGTGGATCTAGACCACACGTTAATGCACTACTCGTCCAAGAATGGGCACACAAAATGCTTACCGTGATGTTCTGTGGCTTGAGCACTTGGTTTGGAGCTAGTCGAATTCGACCTCCCAAACTGACCCGGATCTAAAGACTGGTCGACAAGACCACGTTGTGAGCGATCTGAAAAGGAGTCCCCAGTGCCTCCATATCCTCCGGAACCAGTAGCTAAATCAACGGTGAGGGGCAGATGCATAATCAAATCAGGAAAACAACCTACTATCCGACGAATCACTCGAGTAATTGTCAACATTGCTTACTCCCTTGTTCAGTTCAAGTGCAGCTAGCATAGGTTGAGTGGCCAGATAATAACTTGATGTGAGAGTTTTGGATTCACTTACTATCGTCAACTAAAGTATTGTTCTTGTTAGAGTTCGCTCCGTACTCGTCCGACATTGTGGTTTGTATGTAGTTTGATGGCTACAAGTCGGTTGAGAGACATTGAAGCTCTGAATGACAGCAGCTAGACTCACTGTAGTAGCGGGATAGAAGTGAAGGAGGAGAGACCTTGACGTCACGAGACACTGTTAGTCATTTCTGACTCAGCAAACCACCTGGTCTTTATATGCTATCCAATTTGGGTATGAGCGATGAGCACGCAAAACATTCTGCAAGATTGATGTCATACGTATTTAGAAGAGCAACGGCGAATATATAAGCAAGGAAGAAGCTCGCATTTTGCGCCCATCCAATACCCCCCAACCAAAAGTCTGAAACAACATGCCTGCTACTTCAACCAAAATCTTTATACTTGGCGCGACTGGATACATCGGAGGCGCTATTATAGCAGAACTACTCCGAACCTCGGCTGCGTTCACAATTACTGCGCTCGTACGGAAAGACCAGGACATCGAGACACTCGAAGCCTTGGGTATTAAGACAATCAAGGGCTCATTTACCGACGAAGACAAGATTGAAGAAGCATCAAGAGAGGCAGATATTGTGTACGCTGTTGCGGATGCTGACGATCTGAGCGTCGCGCAAGCGGTGCTCAAGGGTTTAAAAGCCAAAAAAGAGCGTGGTATATTGATTCATACTAGGTGTGGTTTTAGTCCTGGTAATTTGGTTGGAAGACATTGATGTCGTAACTCCTTTAGTGGTACCGGGTTACTGAGCAATAACTACAACGGAGAACTTACGCCCGAGGACTCAAAAATCTGGAATGTGAGTGGTTTGTGTATGAGCTGGACGCCCCAGTATTTAGTGTGGTTTCTTTCTGCCCAGGACAACGACATCAGTATGTGTCATCGAACTTACAATGAGCGTAACTCATCGTTGTTTTTCTCAAAGATGACATCAAAGGGATTCCCTCTACGCAGCCGCATCGCAATGTGGACCTGGAGATTTTTGGAGCTCACGAGAGGTTAGTTGTTATTACAACTATACCACTAACTATTAACAATTCTACCTAGAGGAGAGGTTGATGCCTACATCATTGCTCCTTCCTGCATCTA
>WSTJ01001720.1:0-11146 GCA_019623705.1 Ceratobasidium sp. 428 | reverse complement strand
AGTTCAATAAAGAATTGCAACATAGGGGACAAGTCCACAGCGTTGGCAAAACGACGACAAACCTAGTTGAGCGACGAATCGTGGGATGGACGGAGATCAGTTTCCTGAGGGTTTCATGCAATAAAATCCATTCACCAGTCTACAAATCTTGATGTTGGGTCCAGTCAAGTATGAGAATACGCAAATGATGAGCTCGTCTGGGAAGCTTGCAAAAATTGACAACATCGTTGATTCGAACAGGTTTGTGGCGGCTGAAGTGTATTGAATCAACCCAATAGTAAAATCCGGCGTCGGAGGGAGCGTTGAGAAGGTTGGAGTCGCGGTTGGAACCAACAGGATGACACGCGCTAATGCGAGCAATCATAGACTACTAACAATCACAAACTAATCAATTTGTAAGCCTGAACAAACAATTGCTGGTATCAGATTTGTTACATCGCTTCTAAGAGCTAAACAAAACTACTCCTTCGCAGAGCTCGTTCGTGCTTCGGCATAGGGAAAGATAGACTGAAATCTCACTACATGATATGCCACTCTTACTCCCTTATCTACAGCAGAGAGCACTATAGCAAATATGCCCAAGCTACACCTTCTCCCTTTGTAACAACCCGTAATCATAGAGTAAATGCTACTACTTCGGTTGGTGGATCACCCTGCACAAAACGACAATTAAGAGCTAACATCAGCACCAGCTGTCTGATATAGAAAATAATACCTCACCCCTACAATCACGACTAAGGCACAGGTAAGCGGCTGAAAATCCAAACCAGAATTGTGCTAAACTCACTATGTTCCGCATCAAGCAATATCATGCAATTGCCTTCGTGCATGGCGTGATACAGGTCTTGGTTTAGTATGGAGGACCAGGCGTAAGGAGCAACAGCTCGGTCGGCGTACGAGTCTGAAAGCCAAATATGTGATCCCACGTTAAATCTGGCGGGAGTCACGTCATTGGCTTCAGCGGGCTGATATATCCACCCTGTGGGTGCAGCAGACGGATCGGTTATCTTCTGACCTGACTGTAACCCGTGGTGTTTTATACTTTTCAAAAAGTGTGGGTTGAAATCGAGGACATAGAGCCTTGTTTGAGAGAAAGTGCGGGCACGCGAGAATAGCATACACCTAGAGCCAGGAAGCTGATTTCCGAGCTGGTTCGCGACTTCAGAAAGAGGCCCATGGATCCACCGTGTCCTCGGGCCCCACCACTGCCAGGATATTGGTTCGATTGTCTGGTTGGATAAAGAACTCAACCTACAAGATTTCAAGGTTTCGTAAACTATATCCACCGGAATATACAAGTGACCCATGTCAGGGCTCAAGTCACGGGGAGTGTTTACTCTCCCTATCGGTAGTATGATTCGCAGCCCAAGTACTTGGTTTGACTTGGCTGGCTCAAATATCCGAGGGAGTCCCCTGGTATACGCCGACACGCTAGACGAATGAGATCCAATGCTAGCTGCCAAATGAAAGTGAAAAGCATTGCTGTCGTTGGTCAGACCATGGAATCCTGGTGTGGGTGCTGGGACCGAGTGAATGGTTGGGAGTTCAAGGGATGCAACAAGATCCATCGAAGGGCTGCCGACCCAATTGACGGAATAAATGTCGAGATAACCCATTGGGCACTCCTGCGAGCCATATGTGAAGGTGGACCTAGTTGCAACTACAACCTCCTTGGAGACAACCAAAAGATACCTAACAAACGCCCTGTTGCCCATGTCCTGAAATGCTTTATAGGCAATCCCGGCTATTCGAACGAAGCAAATATACTTACCAAAAGCGCACCAGTAGTCCAGTTGTACATTACTAGTCCCGTCTCGACTGGCTCGTTGGTATGGTTGCATGGAGGATAAGCAACGACGACATCTCCAAGGCATTGGATCGCGAACCGCCAGGTGCTCGCTGTACGTGATTCATAGGGTAGATATCCCGCGACGGCATCAGGATGCGCGCTGTTCGTGCTCAGCGTACGGAAATGAATCCTATATTTGCTAACGTCTTGATCTACTATATTGGTGGCGCCGGGGCTAAGGCTCACACGCTCCAGGAGGACAAGTAGATCGCAAGCAGGCTCGACATCGTACTCGCAGACGTGCAGGTTATGCTCCGTCATGCGCCATTGCGTGACGGCTGAGATTCCCGTATTCAGTGAAGGTAACTGTGCGACGTCGAGCTGTAGTGGCATATACGAGTGTGGAAGAACAGAAGACCATTGAGTGAGGATACCATCTTTAAGCGAGGGAGACAAGGCAGATGTGAGCATTTCATCCTCCGTCGGGAAGCCGCCGCCGAGCACCCCTAGTTTCAGCCTATCGACTTTCGTGAAAGTATGATTTCTAATCCTAGTGTTATGAAGTCGCAAAAGTGAGCATTTTTCTTCGAATGAAAGATCGCTACGCGGGTTTGAGGCTTCCGCATACCCCGCGTAATCAAGTTCAATAAAGAATTGCAACATGGGGGACAAGTCCACGACGTTGGCAAAGCGAC
Organism: Ceratobasidium sp. 428; assembly: GCA_019623705.1. NCBI lineage: Eukaryota > Fungi > Basidiomycota > Agaricomycetes > Cantharellales > Ceratobasidiaceae > Ceratobasidium > Ceratobasidium sp. 428. The sequence continues at coordinate 8,662 of WSTJ01001720.1, read as the reverse complement.
GACAAACCTAATTGAACAACGCGTTATGCGGTAGATAAAGTTATTTCTCCGGGAACCTCATACAAGACAGTTCACTCACCGATCGAGAAAGCTTGATATTAGGTCCAGTCAAGTATGCGAATATGCAAACGACGAGTTCATCTGGAAGCCTTGCAAAAGTTGTCAACATTATTGATTTAAATAGCTGACGGCTGAGGTGTATTGAATGGACACGGTAGTATGGCTTTGTTAGATTTGGTGTCAAGGAAAGCGTTCGGGAGGTTGGGGGCACGGTTGGAACCAGGTGGGTAACACGGCTAAGATGTAGTAACAATAGACTAATGTTGACTAATAACAAACGCAAACCAATCAATTTGTAAGCGTCGATGCAAGAAAACCCTCGCCCTAATACGTATAGCATTTTTAGCACGCCAGATGTGCCCACATGCACCGCAGCTTGCGGAGAGGCAGGAGGGATACTCGGCCGCAACGCGTGCATACATAGGGTCACGTGTCCTACGCGCACCCTCGTTTTTTCTTCGACATATCATCCGCCACGCGCGCAGCGCGCGGCGGTCCGTAGACATCGTCCGCACCTCTTTTTCCCGCCCTCCCACCGCTCCTTCATATCTTCAAACCGACTCGCTACGCTCCTCGACGGTTTTCTGTACCTTCTCCCACCCCTCGCCGCCCTCAGATGTCTAACATATACGGAGACTAGGTTTGCCGCCCACCCTCGAGCCCCGCTCGCGGGGTGGCGGCCTGGCCATTCTTTTGTGCACCGCCTAGCGGCGGCCCACAAACTTCCCACCCCACCGCGTCCTGTCTCTGTCCTTCTACCCATCCTCTGTATCTACCTCACGTAATCCATAACTATGTTCCATTACGTGCCCTCGGGCGCCTCGAGTCGACACGGGCCGAGTGCACGCTCTTTATGATCGGTTGGGGCTTACTCGAAGGTTCGTTAGTCATAATTTATTTTGAATTGATCATTTAGAGGATATGATGGCTCTTGATCACTAAAGGCATATTTCGCGCTTATTCGTGACACCCACGATGACCATCCTGCTGCATACTACCATCTACGTGCTCAACGACTGTCGCACCTGTCCCGATATCCCCTGTTGGGAAAGCGTTACGGCTGCGCTCATCAATGGGAGCCTTGACATCTATTGATGGGTTGGCCTTGAAGAAGCCGATAGGCTTGAACGTAACTCGGACGTGTTCAACTGGCATCCTGTGAGATAGTTAAGTATAGGGGCTACCAAATGGAGTCTTGAATAAACTTACACGGGCCAGTCCTCAGGTCGAGGTATGTGGCTAGTACCTGGTTGACGAGTGTAGCATTTGGTATATACGACAAGTTTAGAACTCACCAACTGTTAAGAACAACAAAATGTCTGTATTCTCTACGCTGTCACCCAAGCTTGCCCATTCTGCCACCGAGTCTTTTGGTTGACCCCGGCTTTCACGTAAATTAGCACCACGAACCATACTACATATAGAGCCACTCACGATTGAGGAACATGCCTGCCAGCGGGCCATCGTCTGCCCCCAAGTACTGTTTCATTCTCAGGAACGACCCAAAGCGCTTTCTCGCCGAACGCAGCGCGCTGTCGAATCCAACTCCCTTCTGTCGCAACTATGCCTCGTGTGGTGCTCCCGATGCCAACCGAATACGAGACTGGTAACCCAGACGAGTAATGGGTTCGCGCAGAATTGACGATACGCCAACGTCGGTCGGTTGTGTGATTATAATCGCGTCCGGTTGATTTGAGGATTGGGTTGTCCACAGAGATGAAGCCGTTACCCGCATAGTTCTCGGCCGAGCCAACAGGGTGTGGGTAAGGAACGATGTCAGACTCGATAACAGTATTATTGACACCGTCGATCATAGGGTCGACGCTGTAAAGGTTATGCACCGTCTACACAACAGTTGAGAATGCCTAAGCTTACCGGACTGAGAATAGGTGCTGATGATTGTGCGCATATATGCGTTCTGCAACCTGTGTTCCATATATGGCCTTTTCTCCTTCCTCAAGCATGTATCTGCGTTTAAGTGTCAGTTTTGTGCAAAAAAAAAAAAGGTTAAAATAACCTGCTCACACGCTCAGAATGCCTGTTAAACGAATTTCCAACTCGACAGTACCATCCAGACAGAAATTCCAGTAGAACGCTGGGCAATTTTGTAGTAACGAATAATCCTCAAGCAAGACCTAAACATACCGTATTCGTAGTTTCCAAGTGTACAAACCATAGAAACAACCAGTTTCCGGGATCTCACTGAGTGAGAGCGGCCGCCTGGACGGTAATCCGTGTGTTTCCACAAGAGGCCTGCGAATAACTGTGTTTAGTATTTGAGAAACATGTAGCCATGGACATACCAGCGTCCTCCTCGTGAATACAGATAGCATTTTTAATGTTCAGAGGATTTCCATCGTGTCCAATGAAACTACCGGGCTGTAAAAACATCAGGATATATGCGCCATGCTCAATATGCCCACTGACCAAGTAGTGTATAGCACCTAGGCAGTCGCAACCAAGAGCAAGTTCGTTTGCTTGTAAGCCTACCCCATATTCTCCGCTACAATCAAGTAAGTGTCAATGCAAAAGCTTGGCTGGAATTTGAATATATACCCACACATCGAACGCCAATTTCCGCGCGTGTGGGTGATCCGGTGAACCATAGGGCACTATCATCTCTGCCAGCGACATGCGATAAAATACAGGCCGAACTTCTCCTCCGTCATTGTATGTAACTGTTGAAAGCACAATGCCTTCGCGTGGCGTAAAACCTATGCTTGCGAATGAATATTCAGCCGGATCCCGGAGGCTAGCGCACTTACCAACATGCATCTTCCACTGTTGCCATTCAAGCACTCGCCCTGTCACTCTAAAACTAACACCCTCGGGTTGCACGATATGCAAAGGCTTGAGTGGCTCACGCGGCACTGCTGGTTCATCCAAATGATCTGGAAGATACTCGTGTTTGGCTGTCGGCGGAGGGATGCGTTTACGCTCAAGGGTCGGGTCAGCGGTTAGTGGAGGTGGTTTTGTGGAGTATGGAGATGTTGATAGATAAGCTTTCGATGTCGGATGGGAAGGGAAATCAATGTGAATGACTTTCCGAGCATTCGAGTCGATAACTGGACAGAAGTCGAGAGGATGTGCATAGAGGTTTTCATCCTTCTCAAAACGCGCAAATAAGATGCATTGCTGAAGGCGAAGCTTTTGAGGAAAGCGATCGTCGTAGCCTATGGACCATCCATCGGCAAATATTTGGTCGGGAGCGACGCCTGTCACATCATATAAGTCGTCTAACTAGTAACTGCTTGAACAAGTGATATAACTCACCAACATCGGCAGCAAGTTTTCGCACACGTTCGTCAGCGCGAACAACTTCCGCAGCTTCGATCAGCTCGTTCACGCTTATCTGCGCCAAGCGGCCTTCGGGCAGTTTTTCGGCGCTATCGACAATCCATTTCTCATCTTTTAACGATAAATGAACAAGCCAGCAGAACCTGCATGAATCAGAATACTTGTTAGACTTAATATGCTTCGCCCTCTTGCAGTCACGCACCCAGAGATAACGTCAATTATATCGACGTCTGCCTTCCTAACGATATCCACATAAGGATCTGGATCGGCGCCCGGGGCGGTACGGATTCCGAGGTGCGCAAGGACTTCACGCTTAGGCGGCAGGACAAGGTCAGCGCCGAGAAACTTGAAAGCCTCAACTGGTGTTTGAGTTGCAAGATAATGCCGAACGACCGGCGATATTTCTGAAATCTAGATATATACCGGAATAAGTTCGACCGGAACTTTAGATAGCTATATATACAAACTTACCTCGACTGCACTTAAGGGGTCTAGAGGATGCTTTGACGAGGTGGAATTTTTTATCTGCGGGGGATTCGCGGGAATCGTTGATTCAGACTTGACCGCGGTTGGAGACATTGCAAGTTCAACGGTGGTGGACGAGGCCGGGATACGGCGCGGAGCTTGCACTCCTGTTAAAGTACAGCACGTCGGCTGATCTTATCCGCTCGCATTGACCGATATGGAAACTCGGTGTGCGCCGGCTTGTCCCAGAAGGTGAGTGAATCCTCGTGAATATCGTAATATATGCGGAAATACGATTATATAAAAGGTGTGTAAACTAGCAAACATCTCTAGGTTTCTAACGTTGATCAAAAGCTCATCCAAACGTGTTCTATAAGAGCGCATACATACAGGATTTTATGATAGGCTGGAGGCAATCAATGCTCCCCTCTGACCGCTTTGTCTACCTCACTTTTTGCGACCATGCCCACCACTCCAACCTGGGAGGCGACGTCGGCAAGAACGCCAAGGACCTCACGGTTGCCAGCTGTAAATCCAAACTCTGCGTATTCAAGCCCTTGTTCTGCAGCAAAACGCTTCACAAGAAGAGACGCGGCAGCGAGATTATGGCGAGGCAACTATCGAGATGGAATCACAAGAGTATTATGACAATGGTAAGTCTTTCGGCCAGGATGCGCGTAGGCGTGACTTACTCGAGGAAAGAGGTGATGAGTGACCTGTAGGTGTAATCCGCCATGAAGGAAAGCTAGATGAGGTGGGCATATAACGTCCGTAGTAGTACGGAGCTGTCGCGCAACAAACGACTCTGTTGGTCCAAGGTCTTCAGTCGAGCGGCTGAAGTGAGACAAAACAATCTACTAGCAAGTTAGCGAGGTACCGTACTGAGTGGAACGCAGGTAAATACCTGGACATGAAGAGGGCTTGGCACAATATGGCTAATCAGCAAGAATCCAAGACCGGTTTTCCAGTCCCCACAGCCTCGCAAAACGGCGGTATACCACGTCCAGTAAAAAATTATTCCGACAATCTCCATCCACCAAAACCCAGTGCGCCTTCCTTCTAACCCGCTTTTGACAAGAAAGATGTAGGAGTTTGCGTAAAGGTTGAAACGCGCGAGAGACATGACGACGTAGAAAAGCTTGTGCTGGATTGACAAGAAGACTCGAGAAAAGGCGTCATGAGCCATGATGCGTTTGTAATACGACGACCAGAGCGAGCTTAGGAATTTGGGAGAGATAGCGAAGAACGGAATATGCTGAATGTCGGGATCATGAGAGGGATGATTCGTTACAACTAACATGGGCTTTTAGCGCATGGTTCGAGTTCACTGCGTACAAACTCACGATGATGCACGTTATGATTCTATCAAAGGTACTTTTATGGTAAGAAGGAGCATGGATGAAAAGGATGAGCCAACTCACGTCTACCCACCAGCTCGTACTCAGCCCTCCTATAAAATCTGAAATCAAGATCGAAAGCGTCCTGTCAACGACTCGGACGTGCGTAACACCATTGTGCGCAAGATCGTGTACTGTAAACACGAGTTGGTGGAACAGACAGCCAAGGAAAAACGCGCTAGTCAAGAACCAACTGTGTCGATACGCTAGGATAGACACAATGGCTAGTAGGGTATACCGAGCGACCTCCGGCCCGTATCCAGTCAAATACGGCGTCTTGTACAATCCCGCTTTGGTGATCTCCGCGTGAAGGGCACGATACGCTTTCACGTGTTGATGTTGAACCTTGGGAGATAGTGAAGTGGGTGGTGGGGTAATTGTGCTCAAAGTCGGTTTTGAGATACCGAGAGCGCCAGTATCTAGCGTCCCTTTTTTAACGAGTAGAATTTCCGAGGTTGGAGTGGGGCCATGCTCGTCCGTCGGGTTGACGTGCCAAGCTTCAGCTTCGTGTACCCAACCCTCCTCTCCAGTTTCGCCCTTCTTCCGGACCCAGCCAGTCATTACGGGCGGCACGAGCGGCTCCCAGCCATGAGGAGAAACTTCAACGCGCCCAATCGAATATCTAAGCAGCTGTTTGAGAGATGCTTCTGGATGAAACCCGTTGACTTCGTCTGTCGCGTCGCGTCCGACAAAATGAAGAATAGCGAGTCGACCGCCAGGGTGTTTTGCAAGCCAGGAAGGAGGGACGCGAATGAGCTTGCCGTGGTAGATAAAGAGTGTTTCACCGGCAAGAATACGCGCGCATACTTCCTCTCTCGTCCAGATTTTTTCGTTCGTGCCCATCGTAAGGTATGAAAAGAATGGCGGTGGAGGGTAGTGCAAAGAAAGCTGGCCTCGGGTTGACGGTAAGTCCCTGCAGGGTCTCGGATCTGGAGATTATTGCAAATTGTTTCAAACGGCAACGATGTGACCAAACGCAGAAAAATATATTAGACACACGAAACAATGTTTACACTTCAAAAAGATAGCAATATTGAACCACGGCTACGTCCATTCAAGCTCCATTCTATGATAAGTGGAAGCTTCCTACACCTTCCATCATTGCTGTCTTGAGTCGTGCGTCCATCACGGTCCTCGCACTGTACTCGGGTAACTTGAGATAGTTTACGCAGGTCATGACGCTGGGTAGATAGTCGTCTGCTTTGAGAGGTGGCTCGTGGGGCTTTCGCACTACAGTTAGTTGTGGGCTCAATCCTCGGAAACCTAAAATACGAGTAAGTACGTGGAAATTATCTACATCTGTGGTACGCACCTCCAATCGGCAACTTTGGGCTTCCAGTGATGAACTGTAAGAACGCTCGTCGAGCAGGCTCATCATATGAAGACATGATAGTGATCAAGTCTCGGATTGCCAAGCTGTCCACATTAAATCCGTGATCAGCCTTGAGCGCCTCAGTTAGAGCTAAAGGAACAAGATCAGCGACCTAGTCATGTCCGCTTATACGAGTGCCTACTTTCTGAAGTCCAGTCCTCCTCCGCATTGCCAAACAAGAGATCCAGCTCATCGCACGAGAAGCTCTGGAGATCGGTGACTGGGAATACTTTTGAGAATCCTGTCCGGAATGCCTGGGTTTGGGTTTGTACACCTCGCCCAACAACAGCATCGATGACCTCGCGCACATACTCCTCCACATTGGAGTCGGTCACAGAGATGTCTTTGCCACCCGGCTAGAAAAATAAAATCAGTTTGAAATAGGAATATAGCTACAACGGCCCTGTCCCACATACCATAAGTTCAATGTCATAACCTGGAACTGTGAAATCTAGTGCCAGATCCTCCAGATGTGCGCCATGGATCGTAAGGTCACTGTACGCGGCTGCTTTTTCTTCTTGCGACATGCTTGTATTGGCTTCAACTTCGCGTCGTGCTACTCCGTATGCTTGAAGCTTGGAGAGGGAGTTCGCCAAGGCAGGATCAACCATCTAAGCATAAAGGTTAAACACCAAATAAAACAGCCTTTCGCCAAAAATATCACCAACCTTCAAACTAGCGAGCGTCAACGGGACCTCCTCACTGAGAACATACTTCAGGAACAGCGGGTTGAACGAGATGTCGATGATCCTCGAGTCCAGCAAGGCCTTGCCAACAAATTGGCCGAGCATAGTGAATAACTTTGTCCTCGATCTAAACACAACTCGTGAGTAGACTTCCTCGCAAAAGTTCTTCATTGCACACGTACTTCGTTCCTTCCTTGGCTTCCGGCGAGGGGAACAAGCCCAAAGGACGCTGCACGTATGGCCCTTCTACACTCGAGTCCGCATCTCTCCACATCTTCAAATCACGCCTAGCAAACTCCTTCGACACGAGCGAGTAGAACTCGAGAGTCGGACCAAGTCCCGTGCCAACCTCTTCAAAGTATTCCACCTCAAGAACGCTCGAGCTCGAACCGTACAGCTCGAGGACTTTGGCAGCAGATTCGAGGATGTGGTGCCGCGAGATGCGAACTTTTTGACGTTGGAGGCGCCCGAGGTAGCCAAAGGCATCGTCCCGGCGAGAAGAGTCGGACGTGCGTTGTTGTTGAGACTGCCACTTGGTGATGAGACGAGCATAGCCGAACGAAGTGGACTGGAGGAATGAGAAACGCGTAGAGAACGGGAAGAGGAAATAGTACTGCTGCGGCAGTTCCATGGCCCAATCTGGGAGACATTGACTGGATAACAAGATGTCACGAATAGCCTTACGAATACCAACAAACCGGCTTACCTTGCCACAATCATCGGCTCCTCGAGTTGTCTTGTCAACTTCGCAGTCAGCTTGTTGTTGACAAAAGCACTCTCGGGTAGAACAACTCCCGGAGTCTCCATCGTCACTCTATCCTTGGCCATCAAGTTCATTTTGTGTAAGACCCTCAACAGCCGAAGAATCTGGATATGGGCAGAATCGGCACTCAGAGCGCTCTCAGATGTTGGAACAGCTTCAACACGATCTTTTGTTGTATGTTAGCGTTAAGAAAAATACTTCAAAATCTCGCAAGATACTCACTTCCACTTTGCGCAGGTGGGGGTCCAGGAACCTTCTTATACTTGACGGTATACACACCCTGCCACAGCGATGGTGCGCCCAGAGCCGCAATTCCCGCGCTTGGTCCGGAGGTAGACCCAGATGTAGCGGCGGCGGCAGCAGCAGCACGTCGAGCTTCGTGGTGATGCACAGCACCGTAAATCGTCGTGTCAAGAGGTAGTACGTGGTCGTCCATCGAGAACTCCAGGTGCCAATCAGTTGGCTTAGACTTGAGAGCCGCGGCGTACGAGAACTTGGACGCCGACGATGACGGGGTTCCGGTCGGCTGTCGCTCAGGCACCGAACTTGGATTAGGAGTAGCTACGCGGGTGCCGTCGGGCGTTTGTGCTTCGACCTTGGTACCATCTACAGAAGAAATAAG
>WSTJ01001719.1:0-11147 GCA_019623705.1 Ceratobasidium sp. 428 | reverse complement strand
CCTCCCGCTGCTCCTCCAGTCGCTTTACCTGTTGAGGAGCCGGCGTCGTCGCCGCTTCTCGTCTCTCTCTTCGGGCTGGCCGACGACGTCGTTCACGGCCTAGACGAATAGACTTTGAGGATAAAGTTGGTGCGATGGTTTTCGGCCGAGATCCCGCCTGACGTCTCGCCTGCTTAATTGTGTAGGCTATATGCGTCCTCGTCACCAAGAGCCATGCGTCGACCGCTAGCATTTGGTGTCTTGGATCCGCTCGCGCCTTCGTGTCCAGTGTTGCCTTGTCCTGTAAACCATGCATACCACGCCCAGGGCCCAATGTAACCACTCTTATAGCCTAGGCTCGCCATATGTCCCCTCGGGTTGGTTCTTGTACTTCTTCCTAATCATATCCTATGAACACATGTCGCATGTGCTGTGCTATTAACTATATGCATTCAAAGATAATGTAACAACATATCACATCAGTCACATCACCATGTTTTTCTTGACTTTATCCTCCATCTTAAGCTAGAGCATCATTGATCAACTGCTCGACCTCCTTCTTGTGCTTCAGCTTGCTACCCGTTGCGACCGAGCTCGTCGGGTCTCGACCCGCATACTTGGGGTATGTGCCCTTGTGATGTTGTGTTTCGTTGGAGGCCGTACGGATACGCGGTGCGACGTATGTCCATGCGCCGCAGTTCAGAGGCTCCTCCTATAAACGCACATAAACAATTGAGACATAGATCGGAACGGAAATAAAGAGAGACGCACCTGCGCATACATCAACTCCGCGTTCGGGTATTTGTCCAAGTGTGGCGTGAGCATATCATACGGGAACGGCGAGAGCTGCTCCAGTCTGCTGATCGCAATATCCTTGATGCCTCGCTCTTCACGTGCTTTCAGCAGAACGTAATATACCTGGCCTATTTGATTCAATCCTCATTAGCCTCGGTTTCAATTTATGACTTTGTGTATAGAGGCGCACCAGAGCAAATAATATGCCGTCTGATTTGGTCAGGCGCGACGAGTTCATCGGGGTGAGGGTCAGGAAGGTATCGCTGGAAGTGGGTCTCGCCTGTCATCTCGGACAGGTCGGACTTGACGAGTGGGTGGCGGAGGAGAGACTTGGAGAAGAACAGGATGAGCTAGAGAGCACGTGAGTTCGGGCGGTTATGCTGCAGATGCAGTAAGTGACGTACCGGTTTCCTAAAGTCACGGTGGACTTGTCTCCTCAGAACGTGGAACTGGATAACACATCAGAAGCGCATTGGGAAAGAGTGTGTTAATGGAACTCACATAGTTAGCCGGGGTCGTCGGATACACAATCTGCATATTACAGTCCTGATGCATCCTCTCCATCTTCTCCGGCGGAGGGAACGCATCGGGGTGATCGTCACAAAGCTGCAAGAACCGCTCGATCCGTCCACTTGAGTGCTCAGGTCCCTGTCCATCGTATCCATGCGGCAAGCTCATAACAAGTCCACTCCGCTGTACCCATTTACGTTCTCCGGCAGCAATAAACTGATCGATGATACACTGCGCGTTGTTCGCAAAGTCTCCGAACTGGGCTTCCCACATTGTTAGATTCCTAGGCGAGACGAGCGAGTATCCCAGCTCGAAACCAAGAGCGCCGAATTCGGATAGAGATGAGTTGCATACGGAGAACGCGGCTTGGTCTGATCCGAGCGAGTTGAGCGGGACGTATTGTTGTTCGTTTTCTTGGTCGTGGATGACGGCGTGTCGTTGGGAGAAGGTCCCTCGCTCAACATCTTGTCCCGAAACGCGCACGTGGTTCTTCTCCAAGACGAGCGAACCGAATGCGAGTGCTTCGGCCGTCGCCCAGTCGATGCCGGTCTCTTGTTCGACGCTTTTGCCGCGTGCGGCCAGGATCCGGACGAGGTTGCGATGCGCAGTGAAGCCTTGTGGCATAGTGCTGATCGCTTGGCCGATGTGTTTGTGGACGGACTCGTCTACACCGGTCGGGTGATGTGGCAGGTTCTGTTCGGCGAGTTCTTTCGGGTTCGGGAAGCCGTCCCAGGACGAGGACAGCCATTCTTTCGGACTAGGCTTGTACTCTTTGCTCGCTGCTGCCGCTTTTTCGAGCATTCCCCACACCCACTTCCGGTGCTCCTCGATGTCTTGTTCGGTGAACGTGCCTTCTTTGATCAGCCTCTGCGTGTACTGAGGCAGCGGCGTCGGCTGCTTCTCGATCGCCTTGTACATCCTCGGCTGCGTAAACGCCGGCTGGTCCGTCTCGTTATGTCCGTACCGGCGATAGCAAACGATGTCTATCACCACGTCCTTCTTGTACTTGGCTCTCCAATCTGCGGCGAGTTGGCAGACAAACGTGACAGCCTCGACGTCGTCTCCGTTGACGTGGAAGATCGGCGCGTCGATCGCCTTGGCGATGTCCGAACAATAGGGTGTGGACCGGCTGAATCGGGGATCGGTCGTGAACCCGATCTGGTTGTTGACGATCAGATGGATCGTCCCGCCCGTGCCGTAGTTGGGCAGCTCGGACATGCCCATGGTTTCGTAGACTACGCCTTGGGCTGCGAACGCCGCGTCACCATGGAGAAGAACGCCCATGGCTGAGTTGTGCGCATGTTCGTCGTGTTCAAAATGTTGAAGCGCGCGAGTCTTGCCGAGCACGACTGGGTCCTCTGCTTCGAGGTGACTTGGGTTTGCCACTAGGGAGAGGGAGACACGCTTTCCTGACGGAGTGGGTCGGACGTAGTTGGCGCCGAGGTGGTATTTGACGTCTCCCGAGGCGGAGTCCCCTGAGTCGTCGGTGCCGATGAACTCGTTCAGGATAGCCTCGATCGGTTTACGTACGACGTTTGCGAGCACGTTGAGTCGACCGCGGTGAGGCATGCCCATGACGATACTTTTGACGCCATGATCGACGGACCGATCGATGAGCGCTTTCATACCAGGGATAAGCGATTCGCAGCCCTCGAGGCCGAATCGTTTCTCCGAGGGGAACTTGGACGCGATAAATTTCTCGAACATCTCGGACCACATCAACCGATCGAGGATCATGCGTTTCTCGTCTGTGGTGTAGTTGTACGGACGCGGGATCTCGACGCGTTCTCGGATCCAGTCGCATTGGTCTTTGTCGGGGATGTGGATGTACTGGAAGCCGATGCTGGAGCAGTAGATCTTTTCACATGTACGGATGATGTCTCGGAGCGACATTTCCGTGACGCCGTCTCGCGCGTAGTGTGGGAGGATACCTGGGCCGAGTTTGAACTTTTTGTCGAGGTCGCGTTCGGTCCAGCCGTAGTGGGAGAGCTCGAGTTCGGCCGGGACGATATTGTCGAGGTCTGCGTCGAGGACGCCGAGAGGGTCGAGGTCGGCGACATGGTGCCCGCGGACTTGGTATGCTCGGACGAGGAGTTGGACCTATGAGTAAAGTTAGGGACGGGCCGGGTGCGAGCCGATCAGCGAATGACTCGCCTTGAGGTGATCAGTGAGGGCTGATCCGCCTCCGACGTTGAGCGTTGGTGCGCCACCCACGGCTGTCGGTACACCAGTATAGTCCGGCGGGGGTTGGAAAGCGCTAGAGCTAGGCAAGCCCTTGTCGAGTCCGGCGAAATAGACTTGCCAACTGGTATGTACGCTCGAAGGATCCTCTTTCCAGTGTTTGTACATCTCTTCGGCATAGTATGCGTTGGTGCCCGTCGCGAATGCATCGTGCGGCGATGGAGGCTGTGCGGTTGCGTATGCACGCAGTCTGGGCAGAGGGCGGACTGCGCGGGCAATAGCGCGTTGCCGGAGGAGGGAGCGCATGATCGTGGTGTGGTTTCGGGCAGTACCGTGGGACGACAGATGGAGGTAACCGCCGCGGTTATGTCAGCTAGTCACGTGTAGCTCGGACGCCTTTCACCCTTTGTTTATTTCACTTTGCAAAACTCGTAGACAAACCGTTTCGTTCATCCAACCAATTTTTTCTGCAATTTGTGTGGGATTTTGAGGACGACTGGGACAAAAGTGGCGTTGAACTGGCGCTGGCACGTGCAGCTTACGCAAGCGGCCCAAGTAGTAGACGACGGCCATGGGCTCGCAGCACTCGACGCCTGGTACGTGACACAGCCGCGCCGCCTCTCGCTACTGACGCTCCGCCAGCCCGCCGCACGGGCCAAGGGACCCCTATCCGGGCGCGGCCCCTATCGCGCCTCTTCCGGGCGCGGGGGAGTGGCCCCGACGATGTAGTCGACCACGACGACGATGCGCAATCCGTTCGCGGCCCGGCCTCTCCCACCGACCCCGCCGCCACCGCCACCCAAGAAACCCAAGAAGCGCTCGCGCCCGCTCCTCACGCTTGCCCTCCTCCCGGCCAAGATCACATGGGTGGCCGTCAAAGTCTCGTTCGCGATCACCGTCTGGTCCGTGCGCACGACGCACACGATCAGCAAGCGCCGGCGCAACCGCAAGCAGAAGCGCAAGCTGCTCAAGAAGGAGCGCCAGCGACAGATCGAGCGCGATGCCAAGTTGTGGCAGCAGCATCTGCGCCAGCTCGAGAAGCAGCAGCGCCAGCAGCAACAGAGTCTCCGGCCCCCGGCGCCCCTGTTCCAGTTCTCCCGGTCCCCCTCGCCGGCCCCGTCGATCCAGTCTCAGCAGGACACGAAACCACGGACGGGCTGGATGCGCTTTGGTCGCAAACCCCCGCCCCCGCCCCCGCCTCCACCGCCCCCGCCGCCTCCGTCGCTGCTGAGCTTCCGCCGTTGGAGCTACCTGAGCTCGACCAGCAGCGTCCGGTCCTCGTTCCTCCAACACTAAGCTCGCGCTCGGCGTCTACGTTCAACACCGCCCCGTCCACCCCAACAACCACCCCTTCTCCCACCGCACGCATACCGCGCACTCTCCCGCTCGGAACCACGATGATCGTCCAAGGGCTCGTCCAAACGATAGAAGTTCCCCGTCCGGCTCCTCCCCCTTTTTCCTCTCCCTCTCGTACCACCCCTGCCTCTCCCGCCGAGACGTCCGATAACGTCATGCCGTCCGAACCGATCCGGCAAAGTCGGCCTTCTGAACACGCTAAACCTAGTAATCCACCGATCGCTGGTGGCGATGCACCCGAGACGCGCGTGTCGACACCCGAGACCTCGACTGCATCGTCTTCATCGAGCACGTCGCCTAACCCGACTCCCACGATGACGCCCCCTGACACCCCACCCACTGACGTTTCTAGCGCCCCATCAAATACGGAGCTCCCGGCGTCAAGTCCAACACCTGATCAAGCCCGTCCCCCCACCCAGCCCCAATCTACTGCTACGAGGACCGCGTCACCGCCGCCATCAAGTACTGATGTTCTTGGCCTTTTGCTGAGGTACTATTTAATTTTGCCTAGCCCCTTAGTCTATGTTCACGCTTTCTCCCTACAGTATCGCGGCACAAGCAACAGCCGAATCTCTCGTCCCGTGGTCCGTTCCTCCCCGTTCACGCAATCTAAACGCCTCTCCCACCTCGGGCTCAGGGGGACAAAATGGAATTGCCACTGGGCTCGCTGCAGCATTTAGCGCGCTGGCAGCCGGTGGAGCCGGTACTCGGACCAACCCAACTACCACTGCAGGGACTCCAACCGAGAGTACGGTGGCGGTCGAAACCAGTCTACCACCCCCTCCTTCCATTGATCCTACGGCTATACCGCCGCCGGCTCCAGCATCGGTGCCGGTCGCCGTGCCTCGGCCGCGTCCGAATCCCACCCCTCGACCGTCGTCCTTTTCACGTCGGTTCTCTTCGACATTCTCACCACCGCGTCGGACATCGGTTATCTCAAATCGGCGCGCTTCGACAATCGAGGGTGGCGTGAGGGACGGAGAGGCGCCACGTCGACGGGCAATGTCGATGTTGGGTGAGACGGTTCGGAGGTTTATGCCTTGGCGGTCTGGAGCCGAGCGGGTTGAGAGTGGTGCAGAGGCAAGGAGAGGTGAAAATGGAAGTGGAGGGGGGAGTAGAGGAGGGGAAGAGGTTGCCGATTTTGCACGTGCGCCGCCGACGAGTCCTACGGCTCCTAGAGTTGAGAGTGCGGATATTCCCGTGAGGTCCGAGACGCCTGTTGTGTCGAGTCCGACTTCAACCACGATTCCCTCCCCGCTTGGTGCGCCTCCGACGATCCCACCTCCACCCGTTCCTGTCCCCGTCCTGCCACCACCCGATCCATCTACTCGACCAAGACGTGCTCGTTCTCCGCCTTCGTCTTCAGCCCCACGTACCCACCCAACAACCGACGCCGAAGACCTCGTCCGGTTCTCGCATATGCTGGGATTCACACCCGGTGCTGTCCATCCCGCTGGAAGCTTTGAGCGATTCTTGGCGGATATGCAGGACGAGTTACGGGCTGCGCTTGGCGAGTATCAAGAGAGGACACGAGTGAGGAGTCCGGAGAGACGAAGGAGGGGGCGAGGGGAGAGGAGGAGTAGAAGCGGGGAAGGAGGAAGGAGAGTGAGCGTGGAAGGTGGTGCTAGGAGAAGCGTTGATGGCGGGAGAAGGGCAAGTGGGGAAGGTGGAGCCAGGAGGAGCGCCGAGGGGAGACGGATGAGCGCCGAAGGGGGGATAAGGGAGGATGGCGAAGGGGAAGCGGGAGGAGCGAGTGCGGAGAGGCTGGATTATACTCGGCCGCATGTACCTTCGACCGACCCGCTGCCGTTGAACTGGTGGAGGATGTATCGGTTCCCGGCGTTGCCTGATGTGACGGTTCCTGCGTCTGGCTCGCCTGCTTCGACTATTACGGTTGGAAGTAGTTCACCCGAATCGAGTCCTACAACTGCGCCTAGTACACCCAGTCCTGCGACTACGCCTAGCAATCCTAGTTCTACGACTACGCCTGGAACGCCTAGCCCCTTGGCCACACCCGAGCCTGGATCTGATGCGGAGCCGCCCGTGCCGGTTCATCCAGCGATCATCATCGGTCTACGATCCGTCTCGCGAGACCCGTTGGACGAGGCTGCTGCCGCTGCTACTGCCGCCGCCGCCGGGACCGTACCGAGTACGACCACGCCAGGAACGCGTCGGAGTACCGAATCGAGGCGGTATAGTGCTGGTGCAGATGCGGAACTTAGACGTAGTTCGATTCGGGATCGGGATGCATCATGGGCGCGGAGTCTTGGATTTCCAGATCGGGAGAGGGAAGAGGGCGAGAGCGAGGAGAGGAGGTCGAGAGATGGGACGAGGAATTACATTATCTGGATCATAGGCGGATATTACCCCTCGAACCACCCTTTGCTCGCGCATCCGAACTTGTTCCTGGGCCAAGTCCACCCAGACGAACTCTGGATGTTGAACGAGTTTTTGGGCCAAGTGAAGCCTCCGACTGCGAGCCGGGAGGATATTGCCAAGGCCGGGTTGCGCGTGATCAAGGGCGCGCAGCTGGGAGAGTTTGCTAAAGATGGGGGTGTTACTGAAAATTGTACTGAACGGGTGAGTTCATTTGGGAATCTAAGGTTTATGGAGGGGTGCTAATTGGGGTTTAGTGTCTGATATGTTTAGACGATTATGCGGACGAGGAGGATTTGAGGATTATGAGTTGTAAACACATGTTCCATAAAGATTGCGTTGATCGGTATGTATCTTCCATTGGGTTTACAACTGGTGCTCACGTCAGATGAATTCCTTCAGCTGGATGGAAACAGGTCGAAACAACTGCCCCGCATGTCGAACCAAAGGCGTCGATACAACCTCTGCCGCATCCACCTCTGCCCCGACCGCTCAAGTGTGATCATCAATAAATAACAATCGTTTCTTCGCTTTCGATCCCTCCCCCTCCCTGAGATCAATTGTACCAATTAAAGAATTTGCGCACTTTACGATCCTTATGTTCTTTTTTTTTTTACTTGTTCCCTTCCTTCCTTCCTTTTGCGCGTACCTCCCGATGTTCCTTTTGCACGCACCTCCCCGATATTACTGGACATGGTAGTCGTAATCTGTTGCTTGCTCTATACGCGTTGTTTGTTCCCTTTTTTTTAGTTTTTTTTTTCTTGGAGCGGTGAATATTTATTATCTTTTGTGTTTGGTTGTCTAATATGACGTTAGGCTAGTGCGGTAGTAAAGGATAAATGCAGATTCCGTGTGGGCCGTGCGTGGTGCACGGTTCAGCCGCATTTCAGTCAACAACACATCGCGGAATCCCGATCTTTTACTACTTGAACCAGCACTCGTCACACTGGGGTTGGGGAAATGGTGTCCTTCGGCAATTTCTCTACAAATTGGCCAGCATTGATGTATAACCGTCCGTTGTGGTGTATGAGAGGGTAGCCTATATTATGCTGAAAAGGTGGCGTAGGATGGTCATGAAGTCATAGGCGTGTGGGGTAATAACTGAATCTGCTATGAGCAGCTAGAGCTTGTTCGCCAATTATACGATTGTTTTGAAGAGCCATGAACCAAGCGCTATTCTTTGGCTGTTCTGCTGTTCGGTGACACTTCGAGTGATCAGGTGCAGGACTGTCACTTGTGGCACATCTGTGGCTATTCGATGATTATTAGCTAACATCCGGCGCCCTGACCTGCCCTGAGCTAAAGATTACAACGACAGATGAACTTATCATTGGAATTGACCAGCAACTACTTCCATGAGCCCACTCCAAAATACCGAAACCCGTAATATCTGGGATACACCAGAGTTGATTTGCATGATTTGTGAGTTTTTGGATCGCAAGGATCGTGCGAACATGCTCTGCACGTCTCACCATGTGTTTGCAACCATACTGCCTGTCGTCTGGAAGGATGTGGGCTTACAGTCTGTATTTCACTTAATCCCGGGGATGAACATGAGAACGGAGTCACAACGGTTCTACTCATACGTAATGACTATTATATGCCAGCTCGATTGTATACTAACAGCTCGCTACTAGGTGTTCGACTTCCCCGACTCTGCTGATCTGACCCGGTTTGATTTCTACGCTCCATTCATAAAGACGCTTCAAGTACCTGGTATCTGTGTTATCAATAACTTGCCAGCCGAATGGGCGATTCTTACTAGTTCTGAGGCGATCGCAGTAAAACCCTTGCTTCCAAACCTAGAACACTTAAAACTGGATACCTCAGGCCCAGTCGAAGAAATCCATATCAAGTGGCTATCTCGATTCTTATGTCCTGGTCTGCTTGGATTTGAGATGCTCCCGGTGTCTTCGAGAAGTGACAGAGAGGATTACTATCCGTGGCTTGACATGAACACTAGTCTCTACTTGATAGATCAGCTATCCCGCGCTTGCACTCGTCTTAAGCTTCTCCAGGTATTTCCGGGTGAGACTTCACTGTGGCCTTCAGGCCAGCGCGAGATGATGTGGAACCGGATTGCCGAGTTGCAACATCTCCGTTCCCTCAACTTCAGTGGGGTCAAGGTATACAACGAACTACTCAACACCCTCGGTCGACTCCCGCATCTTGAGAATTTATCGTTTTGTGCCAACAAGAATGACCCAGTAACCGATGACCTTCCTGAATTTAGGGTTCCATTACACGTGCCGGACGATTCCTTTCCATCGCTGAGGAACCTATACTTACAAGGGCTGTTTGAGGATACTATGAATCGTCTGTTCAAGGTTCCCGTTCTCTTCCGTCGCCCTGTCAGGGTCACGATCATCTTTATGTACCAACCCTTCGAGTACCGTTTAGATATGACAGAACGTTCAAACGCCATCATCGAGTGTCTTTCCCAGAATAGCCCACATCTTGAGGACCTTACTATTGGACTTCTAGGAAAATATGGCTGTTTCATCGTCACTCGGTCCGCCATCAACGCGTTTAGGCATATGCACCTTCGATATCTGAGCCTCACTATCGTTGATTTTGGCTCAGAAGTTGAGTTGGAAGACTTCCTTGCTTCTGTCCCGCATCTTGAGGTGCTTGATCTCGGGCTTCAGCAACTCGCACCAGAGGTTTTTCAACCGTTTGGCTCTCATTTACCTAAGCTCGGTCTGCTCCTCTTTGGCACCATCGACCTTGAAAATGCCAAGGAGTTATTAGAGAAGGTGGAACAGCAGGCTGCGTCCCAGCCGATCGTCCTTTGCGGGCAGGCATTCCTTGAACATCAGTGGCGACAGCCGGGTGTCCCATATAGCCCCCCCAGTGATGAAAGCATCTACAACGTAGCAAGGTGTGTGGTAGTTCTCTCCTAAAGTTAATGTACTGACTAGTCGGTAGGTATATACTCAGCATATGGCCCAATGCGACTTACGAAATACAGAGGGCACCCTGGAATCGCATGTGCCACTGTGGGCCTGACAACGCGGCGGTAACTCGGCTGAATGCAGCCATGGAGTCACTAAGGGCAATGAATGTGAACTAAACCGACGTGCACCCAGCAATATTATGCTTAGCTATATCCAAATGTATAGTCTAAAGTATATTTCTACGCGAGTGTACTTGTATGCAAAATTCATTGCAAACACAGTAGTCATAGTTCTTGCCCGCCATACATTTATTTCTGTTTTGTTGTGACTATTTGTTGTCATTTGGGACTATATAGTAGCATAAGACGGAAGTTAAGCTCCGAGCTGTGCCGGCGAAACCTTAGACTTTACTTCCACCACGTCAATGCAATCGTCTCAACCCTCTGGAATTTGTCGCTTCTGGGATATACCAGAGCTAATTTGTATGATCTTCGGTCCGTTAGATCAGAGAAGTCGTGCAAGCTTGCTCTGCACGTCTCGTTATATATACACTACCACACTTCCTGTCGTTTGGGAGGATATGAACTTAAGATCCGTCCTATACTTGATTCCGGGGATGAACATAAGACCAGAGCCGCAGAAATTGGGTTATGTAAATGACTATTCCACTTCATCTGGTTTATGTTGACTTGCTGAGCAGGTATTTGAGTTCCCCCTGGATGCCGATCTAACCCGGCTCAATTTCTACGCTCCGTTTGTAAAGACACTCAGAGCAACTGGTCTATGCGCTATCGCAAATTTAATCCCAACCGAATGGGCCATCCTTAGCTCTGGGATAATCATGAAACCTCTCCTGCCCAACCTTGAGTGCTTGATTATAAATACCTTAGGTGACCAAGCCGACGAAAGTCATGTCAAATGGGTATCTCGATTCTTGCATCCTGGTCTCCTTGCGTTCGAGATGCTCCCATCGCCGCTCGGAGGTGGAGAAGACTATTATCCATGGCTAGACGTGCGCACTAGTTTCTATCTGATAGACCAGGTATCTCGCGC
>WSTJ01001718.1:0-11149 GCA_019623705.1 Ceratobasidium sp. 428 | reverse complement strand
GTGGAATGATGTGGGGACCAGACCGGAGGATGAGCGCCCAGGCGGGCGAAGGGTGGTACGGCGGAATGGCAAGTCGCGTTCCCGCTTTAGGTTTTTGATTTGCCAAACTAACTTCAATAAACGGACATTACAGAATACCAACTCGAGCGTCGCGAACCACATGGCCGAGACGGAGCCTCAGATCAACTTTGGCAACTTTAGCTTCCAGACCGCGACGAACAACGGTCCTTCACCGTATAACGGTCCTTCCGACTCGAACACGCCGACCGATCCGACTGCTTCGGCCGGTCCTGACCAGGCGTACCAGTTCCCGCCGCCGACGGACGTTGATATGTATGGCCACGACATGAACCCGTCTCCCTTTGGCGCGATCCTCGCCCAACGGTGGCAGCCTGAGCCTCAATCGGCTCTATCCCCTGTCTATTCGGCTCACTCGCACGCTCCGCACACGCCCGAGAGCGACTTCCAGCACCCGCGCGCGATGCCGCCCAACCCGGCGTTCCACCAGTACCCCACCTGGGCCGGTGGACCGCATACGCCAATCATGGGTTCGAGTCCGCATACCGCTGCTGGGGAGGACGAGGGGGATATGTTCCAGCCGTTTGGCGAGGAGGTTGCGTTTCCCGAGTTGAATCAGGATGGAACGGGAGGAGCCGGACGGGGGAATGGTGTCAAGTACGGTGGTGGAGTTGAAGACGATCTGAGCGCGTATTCACAAGGCGCGGATGGCCTGGGTATCGGTGTCGGTTGGGGAGTTTAGATGAGTAGATTTTGTGTTTTATTTTTGGTCTTCGGTGGAAGGAGTCGAACTCGTATGCCACCTAACGTTTCTCTATCTTGTATGCCTTTCTATGACACGTCTCAGTCTCCCCATGTCTTTGCTCGATCCGACACACACATAGCGAATATTGTTTTTATTACATACTGCACATACTCACAACTACAGACTGTTTTTCGTATACATAATTCGTCTTTCGATTCTGTGTTTCTCTTTTTTTGTTCTTTTTCGATTTTGGCGGTTGTGAAGGTGTGCGCTGTATTAGTTAGTAACTGGCTGATAACAATTTGGATACCAATTTGGACACGGTAGTTTTTTGTGCGATAAGTTGTATGCGTGCTGAAGATTTGCCTGGGACCTACTTCGTTTAAGTTCGGAGTAGGCTTTGGCGAGTGTCTTGCGAGTTATCATAAGTATACTCGCTTGTGGTCTGGACACGGTCTGGAAGCACCGAACCTGCAATTGGCTCGACATTGGCCCGGCTTCGTTGCTCGCTCAATCAGAACAGCTCCAATAGGTTTTAAAGTTGGATGTACGATCCCTTAATCTATTATACTCATATCACGCCATCATACGGTCTTTCCCAAGCAAATCGGTGTACCTCCCGTTTGCTTGATCTCATCTTCAGTTCGTAGGTGACCCTTTGTGTCGGCCTTGTACCCTCGAAAGCTCGACCGTCATAAGGCCGGCGACAAGCCTTTAAACTCGGTTCCGCACTCGATAGCATAAATGTTGTACATCATCCTAAACTCGATGTACATCACCCCTCGGATCAGAGCCTCAGGTTCGACCCGACTCTTTCGCTCGGGCAAAGCTACTTTACGTTCTCCATCCGCCCGCTTTTTTCGACCCACGTCGTTCATCCCCGTTCGGCCGCCGTCCTCCTAAAGTTTCCGAGCTTCGCATGATTTTATGCACCAGGGAAACAGAAGAAGACGTGAGCGAAAAAAAAGACCGGAGAAGAACGACCTTCGCCGTATACTCACCTCCACCTTCCGTACGCCCCCGCATCAAAACCTCAATTCGCCTGTTCCCTGGGTGAGGCTGGAATGTTATCGGGACGTTCGTCTTGCGGGATGACCCTGGCGTTCGACCGAATGGTTTACGTTGTTACTTTTTGTCTTCTGGATCGTTTGGTGAGTAAGCTCGAGCAGGGCTGGGTGAGCTCGTCGGGGATGGTGGTTTGGCCGTGGTCGAATGAATGAAGGACTAAATTCGAGGTACAAGGGGTCGTTACGCCTAACTTTTAGGTGTCGTGGGGGTCGTAGGGTGCTATGACGAACGAGCCCAACCCTGCAGGTTTACGAGCTCATACAATCAAACCTTGCACGTAAATCAGTGCTAGTTCATCGGTTTGAGAGACTTCACAATTACGGCCGTCGAATTCGGACCGACCGACCGGACTCAGGGACAGCTGCCATTTGACACGTCGGATCAAATGTCAATTAATGTCCCAAATCAGGCAAGTGGTTTACCAAAACTAGCCAATGGATTTTTAAGTGTTCCAGCTCAAATATTTGATAAATAAAAAGGCAGCCAGTGCCCCAAATCCCATTAAACAGAAACATGAATCAGCACAGCTACATCAAGTTGAAAAGATACAGGAATTATTTAGAAACATTCACAAACAGAGTCACATGACCATATTTCAAACACTATCTCTCTTCCTCCTCTCAGGGTGGACTTTGAGCCCAGGCAAAGCATATCTTCTATTAATATCGATTTGTGATTTGCCATGAGTGCACTTGATGCATTCACACTCATTCTCCCTGGCACCCTTCATCAGCCACACAGCATGGAGCTGGAACTCTCCAGGAGAGCGGAATCTGAAACCACCTCTAGCACCTAGACAATATTGTTGGTATATATTGGGCGATAAAATCAATGAAAAAACTTACCATATAAGTACACATCATTCCTGTCATGTTTGCCACGAGAAGTCTTGTGATGGCAATAAAGAGAGTAGCGCTTTGGTAGACCATCCATGATGTAGTCAGAGTTCCCTATGGGTCAAAATGTTAGTTAAAGCACAGGAATGTAGGCCTAAAAACACTCACGCTTTTCCCCCAAATGTAGCTGCGCTACAACTGCCCCAATCTTGCTGCACCAAAAGTCATAGTGCTCATTGCCTGGCAAGAGGGGCTCCATCCAATCAACATATCCAAACGCATCAGGGTTGGGTACAAAGCTAACCCCTTCTGGCTGATGGGGTACTGATGGTGCATCAGTAGTGGTCCATTTGATGGTGCAAGGGTCCATGGTTACAATCTGAAGAGATGAGTCAGCGAGTACACGTCAGACGGGTGCTTTATGACAAATATAGATATTGAGTGGGGGTCTTGTATGTGCCTGTGTATATCAAGTGGCTAGGGTGGAGGGTGTGCAGGTATAAAGCAGTACACACAGGCACATACAAGACCCCCACCTAACAGGGGGTTACCTACCTTAAGGGTTCTGTCAAGTGGTGGTGGTTGGGAGTAGGAGTGACTGGAGGGAGGGTTCCTTATATACCCTTTGTTGTTTGTGTATATGTGTACCTGATTGTTGATTGTCACCTCTTCTGGATCTTTCTGGAACAGACTGGCAATGACTTGGATTGTTTTCTGCACTGGATTTGTGACTAAGCTGTGTGGAGCGCACCCTGTGATTGGGCATTTGTGGTCGGCTATTAGTCATTTTATTGTCTGATGCACAGCCATCACTCACCAATTCCGGCTCCCTTCGCCCGCGACAGCGCGACACACCAAATCCAGAAACACGTCGAGTAACGTCTGACTCACGATGGACCGCATAGAGGCACTTGGGAGTCAGCTCTCCCAAATCACTATGTACGATATCAAGAGCATGTATAATCAGGTTGGTTTGGTCGAGGTTTGGTGCCCCGCGGTCGCTGAATATGCGTTCGTTTAGGCGAAAAATATGGTTTTGAACGTGTCGGAGATGGAGGGCAAGGTTAGAGAGGCTACGAATGATGATCCTTGGCAAGCATAAGGCCTATTTTGTATGTAGGAGGGTTGTTGACGCGACTTGGTCATAGGGGGGCGAGCTCGACGCTCATGCAGGAAATCGCGCAAGGGTATGTGTTGCACTTTAAGTTCGTTTCTCTTGTCTGACGAACATCTCGTAGGACATTCAACTTGTACGTATGGCATTTTAGAGTGGGAACACGCGGTTGACGATACCACAGCCAGCACTTCAACGAAATCATGCCCTGCATCTACTCAAGATTCATGGAAAAAGAGGCCTCGCAATGGCGTCAAATATATAAAGCACTCCAGCTGCTCGAGTACCTCATCAAGCACGGCTCGGAACGTGTCATTGACGATGCCCGGTCACACATCAGTACGATCAAAATGCTTCGCAACTTCCACTATATCGACGACAAGGCCAAAGACCAAGGTATCAACGTTCGCAACCGCGCCAAGGAAATCGCCGAACTACTTTCCGACGTGGACAAGATTCGACAAGAGAGGCGAAAGGCTAAGACGAATCGGAACAAATATACCGGCACCGGGAATGATGGCGGGCTATCGTTTACGACGTCTAGTGGGGGTCGTTATGGTGGGTTTGGCAGCGACAGTGGCGGATACGGTGGTGGGGGAGGTGGATACGGCGGAGGATATGATCAAGATCGTGGTATGTCGCCTGTTCATACGCCTAACTATTCTCCTTATGTTCCGTACTTGAAGACTATAGCTCCTCCGCCGTGGGCGGGTCTTCAAGTTATTCCGGAGGTGGAGGTGGAAGTGGAAGTGGAGGTGGGGGTAGACGCGACCGAGAGCGGCAGTACGATGAATATGATGCGGGCGACTGGGAAGACGCGCCCAGGCGCTCAACTACGAGCACTCCCTCCCGTAGTGCCTCTATGAACACAACTACGAACCGAACTACTACTGCTACCCCCACGCCCGCACCTCCGCCGCCCAAGGCTCCCGCTGTTAATCTGCTCGATTTTGGCGACGACGAACCTGCTGTGGCTCCTGCCCCCGCACCCGCTGTACGGCCAGCTCCTGCAGCCGCCCCTGCACCTGCCGCCGCTCCCGCAGTTTCATTGGATGGTATTAATGTTCACTTTAGCTTAGTTACATCTATTGACCCCCGATTGCTAGATGACTTTGACGACTTCCAATCTGCGCCTGTCCAGTCCCCCGCGGTTATAACACCAGCAGTCGCTCCTGCCGCTCCAAAGACGAATATTTTCGACATGCTAGGGAGCGCTCCAGCGCCAGCTACCAACAGTACTTTCGCTCCGACTCCGGCTGCACCCGCTTTTGGTGCTCCTTCAACTTTCGGCAACGTCCAGTCTCCCAGTGCCATGTCCTTTGGGTCCCAACCATTGTCTCCTACCTCTCTCAGTGGCGCACCGGCTCGGCCCCCTATGCAATCGACCATGTCTGCATCGTCGGGTCCAAACTATTTCGCGAGCGCGCCAATTATGTCTCCGACCAGTACCACCGGCAGTACTGGTTCGCAGGTTCGCAGCCCGGGTGCTCCAAGTGGGGGCGCTGCGAAGTCGTCTGGCAACTTTGACGACCTATGGAGCATGTCTCTTGGTTCGAGCTCTACATCGAGTGCCAAACCCGCGACCGGGGCGGGTGCGGGCAAATCAATTAAAGACCTGGAGAGGGAGAAGGCCCAGGCGACGATCTGGGGCAGTGGCGGAAAACCTGCTTCGGGAGGAGGGTTCGGAGCATTCTCAGGCTCAACTGGTGGGGGAGCTGCTAGCGGAGGTGAAGGGGGAGATTTACTATTCTAAAGAAACCATGTGGTGAACTGTTCTGAAAATATTGTTGGTGCAGGGTCACTTGCGGAATCTTTGTATGTATAACGTACCTGTGTTCCTCTACTATATTCTGCTGGCCGGTCAGTGGGTGATCGCTTAAGTTATTGAGGTCGACACGGGCTCAATAATTGATGAATGCAGCGCATGGCGCTCGGGTTCCTGTATTAAGCGACCACCTCGATCAGCAAGTGCAGGCGGTTCGCATGTCCTGGACCTTATCCGTCTGACTGTACCAGTTCCGCACGCTGCTCAATGGAAGCGAAGCTAGCCGTCCCTGGGAACGCCACGGCGTAGCGGTTCATGGCCTGATTCTCCACCACCAGCTGACATCCCTGGTCTTCTGCATTTTCGCGACTTCTGCCGACGTGCGAAAAAACAAAACGTATATATTCTGGCTCCACTCGGTTCGAAGTGTTCAACCACGCACTAGGTTGACAAACGATGCTTCCACTCTCTGCATCTCTCGCTTTGCTCGCTCTGCTGAGCGCCAACCCAGCTCAAGCGCTCTGGCCTAGGCCGACTGAGCTCAAGAGCGGGACGACGGCGCTCCGACTCTCGTCTTCTGTCTCGATCTCCCTCCCCGCTGGAGCACCCTCTGATTTGAAGGACGCTGTCACTCGTACTCAGGCCCAGCTCAAGGGAGACAAGTTCGAGCGACTTGTAGTTGGTCGTGGAGCAAGCGACGCTGCACGGATCAAGAGTGCACGCGAACTGAGCAAACTCGTCCTCAGCTACGGAAAAGGCTACTCTGCTACAGGAAAGTCTCTTCAGACCGAGTCGACTACTACGCTTGGAACTCGCGATGAGGGATACACTCTGACCGTGCCATCGGACGGGAGTGCCGCTACTCTTACCGCCAACTCGACGCTTGGGTTGTTCCGAGGACTGACGACATTCACGCAGATGTGGTATGTAGAATTTCTTAATTAATGCGTTGAATTATGCTGATTTAATTTCGCCGATAAACAGGTATAGTTATGACACCTACACCTATACTGCTGAGGCTCCATACGCCATCACAGACAAACCCGCTTATGTGCGTATTTCGATCCCTTTGATCCCGCCGTATTCTAACTCGTCTGTTGAATAGCCATACCGTGGCCTTCACCTCGATACAGCACGCAACTACTTCCCTCTATCAGATATCAAGCGCACGCTCGACGCAATGTCTTGGGTCAAGCTCAACCAGTTCCACTGGCACATTGTAGACTCACAGTCCTTCCCTCTCGTGGTCGATAAATACCCAGAGCTTTCTGCCAAGGGAGCGTACTCGGCTTCTCAAATATACACTCAGCAGGACGTCAAGGACATTGTTACTTATGCCGCCCAGGTATGTTCCACTTCCCCACTAACTTTTGACCCAAATCTCATTTTGTTTATAGCGTGGAATCGACGTCATGCTTGAGATCGATACTCCGGGTCATACGAGCGCCATCGGCGAGTCTCACCCAGAATATATCGCTTGCCGTGTACGTCCCCCTCCCCTTCCTACGCCTATGACCATAAACTAATTCGACTGCAGTACGCCCCTCCCTGGGCCACCCACGCCAACGAGCCACCCGCCGGCCAACTCCGTCTTGCATCGCCCACCGTTCAAAAGTTCACAGCCGACCTGTTCAGTGCGGTGCTGTCCCCACTCAAGGGTTTCGGCACATTGTTCAGCACTGGCGGCGACGAGATCAACGCCAAGTGCTATGCCGAGGACCAGCCTACTCAGGACGAACTCAAGAAGCAAGGAATCACGATCGAGGGCGCGCTCAACAAGTTTACAAATGTGACTCATGCAGCTGTTAGGAGCGCAGGGAGGACTCCGGTCGTTTGGGAGGGTGAGTTGGCCAACGTATCTATTACGCGAACGGGGAACTAATCACTGTGGCTTCGCAGAGATGGTGCTTGACTTTAAAGTAACGCTCCCCAAGGATACAATTACCTTGGTCTGGATTTCGTCCGCCAATGTTGCTTCGGTCGTCCAAAAGGGCTATCGTGTAGTTCACGCTGCTTCTGATTTCTTCTATCTGGTAAGTTTATATCTCGACGATTACCCTGGAATCCTCTCATAGTTCTGCTCGTAGGATTGTGGAGGAGGTGGATGGGTCGGTAGCAACCCCCAGGGCAACAGCTGGTGTGATCCATTCAAGACCTGGCAAAAGGTGGGGAATATCCTTGGCGCGGGTTGAATTCAACTAACCAGAAATAATTACATAGGCATACTCATTTGACCCTCTAAACGGCACCACGGGTGACCAGGCGAGCCTTATCCTTGGAGGTGAGCACCCCATGAAATAGTATATACTCAGACCATTAACTTGTATGCAGGTCAATCGCTGTTGTGGACTGAGCAGTCTGACCCATCCAACCTTGATCCTCAAATCTGGCCGCGTGCTGCTGCCGCCGCTGAGGTGTTCTGGACTGGTGGAGCCAAGCGCAACGTGACCGAGGCGCTGCCACGTCTGCACGATGTGCGCTACCGGATGGTCCAACGTGGTGTTCGTGCCATCGCGCTGCAGCCGCTCTGGTGCGCGCTTCGCCCTTACGCGTGCGATCTTACTGCATGAGCACTTGTACATATTATACAACAGTTTAATAAAAGGCTTTATGGTAATACAGATACAAATACAAATACAACGAGCACGTCTATTGCAATCCGAGTGGATCTCTATAGGCCAACAATGTTGCCGGCATTACCGCCAAAGGCAGAGCCGCTGGTAGCCGAGCCACCATCGCCACCGTTACCTAATCAAAGTACATTAGCCACGGTGTGTGCCACACGAATAGGAGAGCATACCAGAGCCAATGTTGAGGAGGCTGATTCCTCCATCGTCGTACACATTACCAGCATTGGCTTGTCCACCAGCACCAGAGTAGGCGTTGCCACCAGCGGAGCCGCTAGCGTTTGCGGCGTTCTTACCGCCCTTGCCACCCTTCTTGCCGGTGCCCTTGATAATCCTAAATAGGAGTGAGCATGTATGCGATGAGCCACGATCAGAGAAAAGCTCACCTATCGCCACCTTCACCACCGACGGCAGTACCCGAGTCAGCAGCGCCGCCATTGCCGCCATTACCAGAGTTCAGATTGATAGCCTTAATGGGCCCAAGGCCGAGTAGGCCGTGGTTGGCGCTGGCATAAACGTTGCCGCCATTGGCACCACCGCCTACACCAGTGTAGCTATGGAACGGGTTAAGCTTGAGAATAAAATTAATAGACAGCAGACTTACGCATCACCGCCGTCCCATGGGGCAGGCGTGGGAGCCGCAGCGGCGAAAATTGCAAGAGATGCGAGAGCAGCAACGCGGAGAGCAGTCATTGTGTTCGTTGTACAGTGAAAGAGAGTGAGTTGTAATAAGAACTAAAAGGCGCGAGCGCGGGCGAAGAGAAAGAGAGGTGGTGGAAGAGAACAGAATGGGGAACGAGAAAAAACAGGAGCCGTTCTTTATATACACTCGAGAGCCCCTAATCGTGCACGGGCCACCCGCCCCTAAAGGCGCGCCGAGGCCCAAATAGGGGCAGGGGGCTGACAAAGCGGCGGATCAACATGCAAACGTAAGCACACTGTCCCGAATACTCAGCCGCGCCGTGCGGTCCGTTGGCCAACTAAACGTCACCCACTCGAGTGTCGCGGCAACCGTCATGTGTGCTGCCAACCATATCAGCGTATATGCGCGCGTTGGTTTCGTCGACGTACCTTCATCTCCGACGTTGAAGTCTAGACGCTTGAACGGCTCTGAAGTATCGTGGCCATGCCCCTGACGGGGAGGAGCCCCTGGCGTGAACCAAGTTGTGAAGCTCGTGCCAACTTTCCATACCATCACTACACTCTCCTCCAGGCTTGCTGTTACTAATCGTCTGCCATCCGGAGAGAAGCTTAAAACAGTCAGCCGCCGTGCGTGGCCCTCTAAAACGTATAATCGAGTTGCGGTTTTGAGGTCGAAAAGGATGACAGCTCCTTCGGGTGTTCCAACTGCGAGCTTCTGAGTCGTCATATGAAAATCAACGCTCGGATAACTAGGAAAACCGTCAGATACGTTGAGATTAGATGAGATACAGACTTACATGCGCACGACCTCTGCCAGAATCTCCGTAGCCGCATCCATAATAGCGTCTCGCCCAGAAGAGCTCGGGTCAAGCGATTTAACCACCGCCTCGACCAAACGCGGCAAATTCGGGTATAGTACCAGTGGTTTCTACACGCCATTCAGCTCAGCATACGCAGCCCTAGTTCTATAAGCCTACTTTGCGAATAATAAATGCCACCAGCTGCATCGTCGCCCGCCTATGCTCAACTGTCTTGGGCTGGGTAATATCCAGCGAAAGAGTTGTCATAAACAACGGCGTACTGCTCGCCGCAATCTGCAAAATCGCTGCGCGCGCCTCTTTTCCACCTTTATTCACTCCAGGGGGTGCAACGGCAAATCCAGAGAGCGCACGAAGCATCTCCATGGCGTCAACGTGATGCTGCCATACTTGGAACCCACGTGAACAGAGTTCAATCGAGAGGATGCGGTTGGCGGGGGATGTAATCGAAGCTTCAGCTTCGTCATGGAGGTAGAGTGCAATAGATTTTGCAATGTCAGTCACGTAGCTAAAATCAGATTGTTAGAAGGTCCGTTTTTCTGAGTGACTGGACTTACACAGTTGGAAGTAAGGAATGCTTGGTTGCCGCAATTACACCACAAACGATGAGCGCGCGGACCGCCAGGGGTGAATGAGCAGAATCAAGCGGCTGTAAACTCGGTACTACATCCAGTCACACAATGACAGTCTGTATAGAGGGAAAAAAACGTACAATATTCTCGCCAAAAAGCAACACATTTCACGACGTCCGTCTCACTCATCTGAGCCAACCTCGACTCGAATAGTGTTCGCGCAGCCTGCCGGACTTCGTCTCCAAGCGCAATTACGTCAACTTTGGAATCAGGTGCACTCTTGGCAAAATGAGCCTACCAGGATTACAGACCCAAAACGAAGCCAAGATCCCCAACGATGGAGGCTGAAACTCGGATCCAACAGCATCGGCTAGACACCCAACATAAAATGATATGATCCCGCTGACGCGCTGTTCGTGCTCTAAAATCAAAATCATCACCGCTTCCTCCTTAAAAACAGCGCATATATGCGCACCTTCCAAGCCCAGAGCGCTTCTAAGTAGCGAAACAATACTCAATAGTCTCAAGGCAGTATACCGCGAGGATATTTTCCACACTCCGGCCGGATCATCCGAGACTACCACTGAATTCGCTCCAAACCTATCGCTAAGCACACTCACATGTTAGCTCGCATATAGTCAAAGCGAAATTCAAACACACTTGGTCAATCCTAATGCAACCTTCCCGTTCTCGCCTCCTTTGAACGCTTCTCTGCATGAGGCGTCCACGTCGGTGTTCACACCGCACGGCGCAACAGCTGCTAGAACTTGTACCAACTGGTCCCGCGTGGCTTCATCTTTCACAAGCTCAACAATGGACGAGACGTCCATTATGAGTGTTGCGGCTGCGTCCGGAGATGATATATTATTCTGAAGTGCGCCGAGCGTGTGTATTGGACGAGGAGCTTCCCATCTGCCGACCGGTCTAGACGAGCATTGCCCATG
>WSTJ01001717.1:0-11149 GCA_019623705.1 Ceratobasidium sp. 428 | reverse complement strand
AGCTACTGATCGGCAAACCTATAGGCCATGCTTAACACACTTCGTCAAATGCTCGCTAAACGAGAACAAGGACCCCTATAGATTTTCCCTCAAATTATTTCGTTTCACGCTCCTAATCTTAACGTTTCGCCTTGCCTACTTCATTAATGTATACTGGTATATATTTGCTGGCTTCTACATTTTGTTATTTTAGCTTAACACCGCGCTCAAGCAAAGGTTCTGTTGCTAGATATAACCATCATTTGGCAGCGTTCAAGTTTATCGTTCCCTCTTATTCCTCAGACCAGTACACCTAGCTTATACACATGAGTTTAACTGCGTTCACAGCAAACGTGCCTTGGTAATTATTCTATTGTGCATGCATGTACAAACAAAACTGCAAAAGATACAAGAATCCATTAAAAGTTAGACGGATAACGTGCATCACCGAGCGTGCCCGGCTCCTTGTGAAACGTCATCCGTTTCCGTCTCATACGCACTAAGTAGATCCTCGTATTCTCCATCCTCAGCGTCAGCCTTCATGCCATCCTCCTCGCTCATCACCTCTGGGGTACGAGCGGCTCCTCGAGCCACTCTACTCCGCCTATTTTGCGCTGGAGCCGGTTGCCCTGCCTTCTTTCGCCTCGGCGTCTTCTCCTCGACTTGAGGTAAAGATGCTTCCCTAGTTCTCGGCGATGGAGTGCGCATATATGCTAGGTTCGTTCCCGAAGTCGGCGTCACCGCGCTCTCTTTTTCGACTAGAGGCGTGCGCAACGCGTCGGCGGCAGGCGTCTTGGCCTCGCTTATGGTACTAGCGCTGCTCGTCGGTCGTGTTTTGACGCGAAGGTTCGTTGGTCGACTCGAGGATATGCGTTTCGGCCAAATCTTCGCGCCCCCGCTCGAGTTTATGGGCGAGTCGGCCGCGTCCGAATCAGCGGCCATAGACTGAGAAACGTTTGAATCGATGCGTGGAACGGGGTTATCGGATAACTCCCATTTCCGCGGGGCCGGCGGAGCTACGACTGGCGATTCAGGTGGAGGTGCTTCTGTAGCCTTTAAAGGCGCAGTTGTCGCTCGGGAAGGTGCGGGCCCGTCCGTGAGCTCGAATTTGCGGACCGTCGCGGTACTGTTGGTATGTTTCAAATCGGTGGGCAAAGTCTCCGCTTTCGACTTGGGCTCCGAAACTTCTACGGACGCGGGTGTTGGCCCATCGGTAAGTTCCCACTTGCGTACGGGCGCAGGCTCTGTTGTAATCGGACCATCTGCAAGTTGCCATCCCCGAGAAGAGTCTGTGCTTCCGCCAGTACTCAGACTTACTACCCCTCCACTCGCGCTCGCACTCAAGGGTGAACTCGTCCGCTTCATATCAATGCTCGTGAACCGTTCACTTGCAGAAGGGATTATAAGCGGAGGGCTCCCGTTATCAGATGAACCGCCAGGGATAAGACCCAATCCGACAACAACAGCCTCGTCTTCACTCTGCACGACAGAACCCGGCGCGCTTGTCGGGACGGACGATGTTCCCATCGACCGGCGAGACCGTGCAAACGAGCCTGAATCTGGGCGAGCAGTGGCGCCGACGACTGAGCCCGTGTCCGAACGCGGACTGAGCGCATTCATGAGCTCCCATTCGCGGTGGCTGCCCGTAGACGACGAAATAGAGCTCTGGCGAGAGTCTCGGAAGCGAGCTGCCGCATTGGTTGCCGGAGAGCGGGTTTTGCCGAGCAAGAGCGGTTTCGGTCCGGTCTTTTTGGTAGCGGGTGATTGTGCGGGGGACGAAGATGGTGGCACAGCGCTCCAACCGGGTAGGGTCATCGTGTACCGTTGGCTATTTGGACTGGGACTCGGCGCGGGCGCAGGTACACCGCCAGGGGTAAGCATCGATGACGGATCCTCGTCATGGGTTTCCGCTGGCTTTGGAACGGGCATCCAACTCTCACGCGGAGGCTTGAAGAATGCAGGCCGTGGCGGAGGTTCGTAATCCGACTCGGGCTCCCGCGCCGAACGTGGTGTCGAAGGGCTCGTCCCTGGATGGGTAGTGGAACGTTGCTGGTGCGCGGCGATCTCCTGCTGCGTGCTTGCCATAACTCTGGCGAGCGCGGTAGGACTGAGGGATTGGCTTCGATCTCCAGTCTGACGCTTGGCGTCCCATTGAGGTTCCTCGGGTCGTGGCTTTGGTTCTTCCTCTGGCACTGGGTCGGGTACACGTTTCGCGAGAGCAGCGGCACGTAGCTTGGCCGCCGCGACCGCTGTAGCGCCCCATCCTGCCCAACTGTCCGAACGACCATGCCCATGACCATGCGTTCGTCCATCTTTGGGAGGGGGAGCCGGAACCGGGGACCCCACTTGCTCACCCGGACTCGAAGGGCTAGTTTGCCCCGAGCCGCCACTCCGGTTCCACGCAGACATGACCGCCAAACTCCAATTAGTCGACGCCTTGCTCAACGACGCAGCTGCATCACTCTGTTTGAACGTTTCTGTATACTGCCGCAGCTTTCCTCCAACCATCGCGATCGAAGGAGCAGCGTTGGGTGCCGGGGGCGAAACCAAGACCTCCGGAACGGGTGTGGCAAACGCAGCGCCTTCTGGATGGGCCTGTCGCCACCCCGCGACTCGATCCCGCATCGCAGCTGCAACGCCCCATGCACCTTCTCCCCATCCAGCCCCACTTCCTCTATCCGAATCTTGGATTCCAAACCCAGCGGCCCGCTTCGCGCCCAACTCGAACGCCTTGTTCAACACCCAACCGAGTCCTACATCTTCGAGCGGATATCGTTGCAAGAGAAGCATGCCCTGGACGAACCCCTCGTTCATCCCCGACGCACCACTTCCGTTTGGTCCAATAGGTGAGTTCGGCTTGTTCTGGATCATGCTGAGCGGAACGTCTTCCTCCTCGTCCTCTTCGCCCCACAACCCGACTCCACCGCGCCTGTTTCCTGCACGTATGAGGCGCTCGCGTACGCCGACAAGGAGGCCGACGCATATGTCGAGTAGCCATTCGATTTTGGCGTTGGTTTCGGGGGTACTGGGCGCTTGGGCGAGAAGGGTGTCCCAAACTGGGAGAAGAGCTGTGAGAGGGAGGTCTTGGGCAAGAAGACAGGCGATCCATCGGCTGGTATGAAAGGTCAAACAAAATACGTACACCAACCAGCCAGAAGACTCACTAGGAAAAGTAAGGCAACCTTGGATCCAAAGACTTCTTGACCTAAGACGAACGTATCCGGGTTTACCCCCGCGCATATGCCCACTTTAAAGTATACACTCACCATATCTTCCCATAGCCGCGCATCCGCCCACCTAAGACGCTCACTCAATCTAACCATTACACCTCGTACACCCTCTCCACTTCCCGACGAGACCGGTGGCAATGACCAATCTCCCGGATCGCTCACAACACTCCCCAGCTCTCCCATGAGTTCGACAAAAAGCCAAAACGTGTCCGCCTCGATATGCCGCGCCGGGTCGTCTTCTTCGTTTTTAGTTCGAGATCGCGCTGGAGACGCTGCCTCCCCAGCACGAACAGCCGCTTCGCCCACGAGTTCTTCACGATGTACGCCAAGCGTATACGAACGTAGGCCGGCCGTTCGTCCTTCGAATACGGTATAGTACAGAGGAGCAAGTAGCTCATTCAAGCCCTGGGTATACGGATGATGAGGGTGTAGTAACGAATACACAAACAGGATGCGTAGAAGGATGTGTGCATGGGTTTTCGTCTCGAGCGGCGCGTCTGGCGAGTGGGAACGGTTGTTCAGTTGAAGGGTGGGCAGAGTGACGTGAGATTGAGACGGCGTCATTCGAGGAGACAAGTTCGGCGAAAGGGTATTAGGTGTTACTCCAAGAGATGATCGTCCACCAGCTTTGAATGCAAGAGGTTGGTCATCAGAATCGGTATCCGACTCGCTTTTCGCGTCGGCCTTGCTAGAGCCTCCTTCCTCAGTAGGTTTATCCTGCACAGCATCCCCACCCTCATTTGACTTTGGATCCTTCCCTTCGCCCTCGGCCGGCAACTCATCCACGACCCTAATTTCAGGCGTATGGGGAAGTGGAGGCGGGGCGCTCGTGCCGAACCGTACAACACGCTGAACAAGCATCAAGCGATCAAAAAGCGCGTCGGCAACGTCAGATTTGAGCTGGGCATCATTAGATTCGTTGCTAGGGCCGGAGGAGGGCGTCGTGGATTTGAGCGTGGGCCACGACTGGAGAGGATGGATAGGTCGTCTGAAGAATGGGATGCGAGGTTGGGTACGATCTACGTCTTTCGCTATTGTGTCGAGAAGTTTGTCCCGCGCATTCAAGGGGTATTCAGGCTGGAATGATGTGGTGTTGTCAGTATGTCATACGATAAGAGGTTAATCTAGTAAACGAGACACACCGGAGGCGAAGTTTGAATGGGATCAAGAAGCTGTGCGGCGACGTCCTGAAAAAGAAGCATGCCATGGCAGCACAATCAGCGCTGGTGAGATCAAATTGACAGTTGGCTGTTTGGGGACTCACGTAGTAACGCGTACGCGACTTGCGTGCAGTGTCTTCCCACTTGTCTTTTTCTGGTGGGAGTGCGCCTAGGAGGAGGCTGCAGTGCAATTTGGGTGAGCAGGACTGAAAGAATGGTAACTAGCGTGTGACATACCGCCATATCCTCGACCTCATCCAGGTTGGGTATTCAGGTATACCTGGGTATCATGTTGGAAGTTGTTACTATAGTCTGGGGTGGTGCGCTCACCATGAAGAGCCAAGGAGCGGAGTTGTGGAATGTCAACGACACGAAGGGCAGATGAAGAGTCCAATATCTCCTCAAAGGCGTGCATCCTATGTCACGTTAGTAATATGTTAGTACATTTATTACTGCACCTACCTCGACTGGTAGCTCATCGAGCCCATCTCGGCCGTCATCGTAGCTCGTACGGTCGTCGCTGGTGGTAGGAAAGCAGAAATAACCAATTCGGGCGCTAAGGAGCTGAGCTAAGCTTTACCTAGTCCATAAAATCGCAAGAGGCGTGCTCATCTGCTCTCCAGTCGACGACGATCCCAATCTCCGCATCGATCCCGACTATACTCTCCACTTTCTCTGTTTAGCCCCTCCTCTACGCCCACCCCCCTTTCTCAGTTATACATACTTGCGCCCTTGGCATTGCCGACGAGGACTTGCACGCTTTCATGCTTTTGAGACCCAAAGCTGCCCACAAACAGCATACGTGCCGCTTTATCCACAGTAGAAATATCTTTCAGGTCGGTTGTATCTTGCCTATACTCCCGACAAGTCCGCTCAAATTTTATCGTCAGCGCTAAGCATCCAATCCACCGCCCAGCATGGCTCAAGTTGTGAACATCCGCCGCGACGTCGATGTAAGTCCAACACCCACCAATACCCTACGCCCAACCCCATACTGATATATCCATCCTTCTAGGACAAGTTCTACCGTTACAAGTGCGTGCCTCGCCACCATCCATCCCCCGAGATCAGTCTGACTAATCAAAATTAACCGCTTCCATAGGATGCCATCCCTCCTGACCAAAATCGAAGGCAAAGGCAATGGAATCAAAACCGTCATCCCCAACATGTCCGACGTCTCACGCGCACTCAGCCGTCCTCCCACCTGTAAGTTTTCAAATCCGTTTCTGGCATATTCCATGCCGCCCCCACGTGCCCCTCTTTACCTCTTACTCATTCGTTCATTTGCTCTTCGGCGCCTAGACCCAACCAAATTCTTCGGCTGCGAACTCGGGGCCCAAACCTCGTTTGACGAAAAAGGCGACCGGTACATCGTCAACGGCGCACACGACGCTACACGCCTGCGCGAGCTCCTGGACGCCTTTATCGACAAGTTTGTCCTCTGCGCCGAATGCAAGAACCCCGAGACAGATCTTGTCATCGTCGGTCGCTCCGAAGACATCTTTCGTGACTGCAAGGCGTGCGGTGCTCGTACGGGCGTCGATATGCGCCATAAGCTTACTACTTTTATCGTCAAGAATCCGCCCAAGAAGCCGAAGAAGGATAAGAAAGCCAAAGGTGGTGCTGCGGCGGAGGGAAAAGAGGGCGAAGGCGGGAGCGGTGGAGACGAAGCCGAAGGTGGAGACTCGGACGACGAGTTTACAAAGAAGCTCAAGGCCGATGCTGCCGAGCTGCCTACTGCCGAGCAGGCTGAACGTGGCGGCGCCGACGAGGACTGGGCGCTCGATACATCCGAGGCCGCTGTCAAGGCTCGTCAGAAGGAAATGGCTTCGCTCAACCTAGGTGATTCCGACGAAGGTGACGGTGAGGGCGCCGACCCGTACAGCGAGCTTGCCGTATGGCTCGAGGGTAACCGCGCCTCGAGCGGTGCGGAAGTGTTCAAGAAGATTCAAGACTTGGGTATCGAGAAGAAGCATAAGACCGCAGAGATCCTCGGTCGCGCACTTTTTACAGAGAACATCGAAAAGGAGGTGCCTACCTATCAAGGTCTGCTCATCAAGGTCAGCATATCCTCGCCCCGTCCGCCTCGCATCTACTCACCCCCTTTTACAGGTCGTGGCCGGCTCTGAAAAGCACCAAAAGTCCCTGCTCGGCGGCCTGGAACGCTTCATCGGCGTCGAACATCCGAACCTCATCCCGACCGTACCCAAGATCCTCATGGCCTTTTACCAAATCGACGTGCTCGAGGAAGAAGTTATCGTCCAGTGGGGCACGCATGTTAGCAAGAAGTATGTCGACCGCGACGTGAGCAAGCGTGTGCGCAAGGCCGCGGATCCGTTTATCAAGGTGAGTGTTTGCGTTTCATGATATCCAACGAGTGATTAATTGCTTTGGGGTTGTAGTGGCTTGCCGAGGCGGAAGACGAGTCTGAGTAAGGTGTATGAATATGATCACTGCTTTGATTGAATGTATGCGTTGCTAGTCTTCTTGGTGTTTTCAATTGTCATTGCAACGCTTGCTTGTTTGTCTCTACGAAGGACTGAAGTGAACCAAGGATGTAAGAAGATAAATGGGTGTAAGGAACGTCAGGGTTGCAAGAGGCAGAGAGCAATGACGTTCTCTTGGGGTGCTAAGGGTACAATGATGTACCAGGTTAATATGACTTGGGCGATACGAAGACCAATCACGAACAAGTTCGTGTCCCGCTCGCAAGATGCCAACATTAAATACAAAACTATAGATCCTGCCTTATCCGTCCGTCGGCATTATCGGCTGAAAGAGTTGAACGAGACAAAAGTCGTGTATAATATATTAACGTACATGTGAAAGTTCAAGCATATTCACGGGGAACGAAAGCGAGGGAGGGGAGCCTATATTAAGAGTTGAGGAAACATGACAACGAGAGACAGGAACCGAACACCAATTTGAGTCGGGCAGAGAGGTGAGAGGAAACGAGCGACGAGCGAGGGGATCCGGAGCAAATATTATAGACCAAAAGGAGCAACTTCGGGAGACCAAGGAACGAGGAGGTTGTAGGTTGTAATACGGAAAAGAGCATGCAAACTAGTGACGGGATGTGACAGTCATTAAGCCGTTGACACCTTTGGTCTTGGCAATCTCGATAGCCACCGGTTTTTGCGGATCCGTGAAGCCCTCGCCCTTCATGAGAACAGCAGCAGCGTTGTACTCAACCTTGACAACATATCCCGCCTTTCCACGCTTGGATACAGTATATTCCCATCTATACAATAGACAGTTGTCGTCAGAAACAAAAAGGCACAGGTGGGACACAGCCTCGAAGACTTACACTTCGTCAGCCAGAGCGTTCCCCCCTCGTGCTCGCGCCTCGGAAAGAAGAGTCTTGCGGCTCAGAGTGAGCAAGCGGACCTTGTGGAGACGAATGCATACAATAACGTAAGCGGTTAGGTATAAATAGACAGGACGAGCGTGGTGTGCACTTGACTTACCGGATCGACAGCGTCTGTGCACTCAAACGTTTCGTTGATAGAAACAGATCCGTACCGCCGGAATACTTCTCCGAGATTCGGATGGGAGGCAGGAGCACCACTCGAGCATCTATTTGGAGCTCGCGGGCGGAGATTGATACGAGGAGATGGAGGAGGCGAGGGCAAGGCCGTGGCCGTGGCCGTAGTCGGAACGGCAGGCGCCGAGGCGGCGTCAACTTTGCGGCCCTTGCCTTTGTCGACGCGGGGGATAATATCCGGCTCGCTAATCTGGACCGAACGCTTCGAGGGCGACTTGGGAGACGGCGGGGTCGCGAGCGGGGTCGGACGCCGCTCCGGGGTTTGGACCTCGTCGTCGGGATGAGACTTGTCGGCGTGGTGCCGCCAGCGCAGGACGAGGCCGTGAATAGACGGGATCTGGTGCAGCTTCATGTCGTCGTGGTTGGTTGCAGGAAGACGGAGTTGGATTTGCACCCCCAGTTCTTTCAAACTATATTCCGCGCGACGTCAGATGCCAAGAGACAACTTTCAAAAGCAACCCTCGGTCACGTGATAGAGTGCAGAATTCTCCCGCCGGGGCTGGGCGATTGCTCTGGGTCGAGGTAACCCCGTTTATATGCGCGCTATTGTGATTTCGGGCGCTTGATTTGATAGGAGATAGCGTTTTGGTTCGTGCTCGGCCTGTTAGGCAGCGCTCTGTTGACTCGATTGCTGGCGAATCGTGCCAAGCTAATCTCTCAAAAACCGGTTTCAAAGGATGTGCACGATTTGGCGGCTTCTCTTCGGGTATCCTAACAACGACCTCGCCTCGACTCAACCTTAATATGGTCATATGAGTGCGGTGTTGGGTTGACGCCAGGCGCGAATTACCAAAAATCACCTTAATTTGCTTACAGGTCAACCAAAAGCCAGGCAGCACACTATTTCCTAGCCGTTTCATACTCGGCCGTGGAACGAAAGCTGAAGCGTTGCTTGGCGCATGCTTTATTCTTGATGCACTCCAACACTGGGATCAACGCTGTAGGGATAGTCACTATCACAAAGTGGAGCCGCCCAGCCTCGAACCCAACGATAAGCAACTATATAGAGAACTAACGTCTACAAACAAGCACTATATAGCAACTTCACAGAAGAACTACACAGATTGCTTCTATGAGCCCACAACAGTTTGCTCAGCCTTCTCCAACGCAAACGCAAACTTGGCCAACAATTCCTCCCTTTCCTCCAACCCTACACTCACCCTCACAAGTCCAGTCTCAACCCCATACGCCTCGGCCCAATCCAACTCGGCATAATGCGCTAAAATAGTATACGGGCACGCCAGAGTAAAATTCGTACCCAAACTCGGGCCCTTTGCACAATCCAGGTTATCGAAAAACGCGCGAGAGGCGTCGAGCGTGGTAAACGTGACCGAGAACAAGCCGCTGAATCCGCTTGGGTATGGACTGTCTTTGTTGAGGCGGCGGCAGGCGTCGTAGTTTTCACGAGTTTGCCATTTGGGGTAGTAGACTTGTTTTATGACGGTTGTTGGAGAAGGTGAAGGCGAGGCGAGGGAGCGGCTGTGAAGAAAGTCGCAGAGGGCTTCGGTGTTGGAGTTGATGGTGTGCACGCGGGGAATAAAGTCCCGCGAGTTTCGTTCCATGAAGACTGAGTCTTCGCCCCAGTAGACGTCTTCGTATTGAGCTTTCATTTGGTCTTTGAGTGCCTTGTAGTGTCTTCCTTGAGGGTTAAGTACAAGGCTAAACGTATCAATTGTGAGTCGGAGGGTTTGTTAGTAAGAAATAGCTCTTACCTTCCACCCATGACGTTGACCTCCCCACTAAACACCTTTGACAAGCTACTCACAACGATATCCGCATACGGTAAAACCTCGACGTTCACAAAGCTCCCAACGGTCTCATCGACCACAATCAGGAAATCGTGTTTATCTGCTAGCGCGCGAAGCCTTTGGAGGTTAGCGGAGCGCAGCAGAGGGTTAGATGGGAATTCGGTGTATAGAGCTAGGATTGGTTCTTGCTCTAATACCGATTCGAGTTGGTTGATATCAGAATCAAGTCCGAGGCCGAAAAAGTGGCAGCCTGGTCCCCATTTTTGTAAAATTTTGAGTGTATCAGTGTATGGGAACCTTGAACCCAACGCGATAAGTATAAGATGCGAATTACAGAGGAGAGTGAGAGATTTACCCAAAGCATATACTCTTATGTTGCGGACGCGCAGCAAGCGCAAGCTGATGCGAGGTCCATATAGCGGACATACCCGTTGGGAATAAAAACACATCGGACTCGGTAACGTCCACACCTCGCTTGCTCGCACCTGGCTCGGGCGTCTCAGCGGGTGGTGAATCGTCAACGAGTACACCCGCAATACGGCGCCGTAGAGCCATCTTGGCCAATGCGGCTGACGCTCTGGGGAGGTTTCGCCCATATCGCTCTTCGACGTAGGTGTCGTGCTCAGAGTTTACGTTTTCGACTGAAGGAATGGGTTGGTTTTGGATAGGTGGGGTTTGGACGAGTCGGGACTTGGAGCCATAGTGTTTGTTGCGCGGGGAAAAGGGAGGTGGGGATTTTGGTGAAAGAGGGGCGGGTGTAGGTGTGGGAGAAGTGTTCTTCTCGCTGTTTCGTGCGAGGAGGGCGAGAGCGGTCGAAGCTATACGGCTAGAGATACCTAAGCCGGTGTGTTGCCAGAATTGTTTTGCGAGGGAAAAGGCAGATTCGGGGAATAAAGCTATATGAAGCTCTACGCAGTCTAGATCGGAAGTGTCGGTCGGATTGGAAGTACTCTCGGAAGGGCAGATAAAGTATTGGGCCAAACGGACGGGGACAGGAGAAGACGGATCGGGCGAACGGTTGAGCATAAACTGTCGGCATGCTGTCGCAATGTACGCCGCTGGGAACAGTAGACATTTTTCTCCAGGCTGACCAAACTTTTTCTCACATATCTGAGCGAGCTGTGTTAGATCAATGAGTCATTGTCAATTTTGTATGTTTGCCTTATAAAGGAATAGTACTTTACCGCTTGGATGTCCAGATGAATAAAGAAACGCGGGTATCCGTTTGACATCGCGTCCACTACACGTTTTTCTCCCTCTTCGTATCCAATGTTGTCTTGCCATGTTGGGAGCGAGACGGAAATCGCGTGGGGGAGGTTCGGGATCGCGCCGCCTAGGCTGACTTTGGCCGGCATTGCGGTGTAGTAGGGTCTAGGGTATCGCGAGAACAAGAATTAACGTTTTTTTTTTTTTACGGGTTTTTGAGACGCGGTCGTGGTAAAGCACGAGTTGGGTTCATTTGTGTTTTGACTCATCATGGTCGCTGGC
>WSTJ01001715.1:0-11169 GCA_019623705.1 Ceratobasidium sp. 428 | reverse complement strand
TACAACTTGTTCCGGACGCCAGGTTGCAGATTTGCACTCCCGGACTCATGGCCAATGCAGTTTTGGAAGCGTTTAAGCTGGTGGCACTGGAAGCTGACGTGAATCCAGCACTGGATGCCTCCGCCCCCGTTCGGTCTCTTACTACTGGGACAGTCTCTGCGATTGAGGCGTCACACGGGTTGGCTGGCCTGTCTGATCTCATGGTTCCTCCCACCGCGGTCCCTTCTGCTTCGCCTAGTACATCAAAACGACTCGCTAGTTCTGGGTTAAGGTTGGCGACTGTCGGTGGAGGGAATCGGAAGGAACCGTTAGACCGGCTGAATCGTACCTCTAAAATCCAGCAACTGCCACAAAGGACGGAGACTTCGTCGCCTCTTGTAGACCCTGTCGAGGTGGCTCGACATGCGGAATCCGCGGCATCGAATATGGTACCGGTACAGCCACAGACCAACGTGACAGCGCAGGGCAGTGCAAAGGATTCAGTTCCTTCGGTGACCGCCAGCGAGGCTCTTCGTACTGTAGCGACAAATGGCCTCCACAGTAGTGCGATCTCTCCCGCGGCAAGCGCCGTCCCAATTCCATCTACGTCTTCCGCTGTATCTGGTGCTGTGCATAAACTTGTTGGAGACTCGGAAATATCCCACTCAAATGAATCAACATCCAGCGAAATTAACCTCATACAAACAAACGAGCATTCAAGCGCTATGACGGAAACTAGACTCACTGCTACTCTGGCGAACGTTGCCTCTGGTCTCGAAACGGAAATCATCCCATCGACTTATGTCGCTGATGATTCCCAAAGTACGGCTGACATTGAACTCGCTCTCACCCCATCTACTACCTCCACTCCTCAGGATCAAAAGAAGCCAGTCTCGGCGGTCCCGCACACCACTACCGACAAACCGCACGCTCTCCCTGCCAATGGTCCCAAAATAAGACAACCACCCAAGCCGCCCTCGTATAATATTTCGTACGCGACCGGACCTCATGCTC
The DNA here is from genome assembly GCA_019623705.1 of Ceratobasidium sp. 428. Classification (NCBI taxonomy): domain Eukaryota; kingdom Fungi; phylum Basidiomycota; class Agaricomycetes; order Cantharellales; family Ceratobasidiaceae; genus Ceratobasidium; species Ceratobasidium sp. 428. The sequence continues at coordinate 10,176 of WSTJ01001715.1, read as the reverse complement.
CCAGCGGAACGAAGGGCAAGGGCAAGGAGCGAGCCCCAACCCCATTCGACCCAAACCAGTTAACACAGACCTCGATTGCGACTACACTCAAATCGACCCCCGCACCACTTTCAGGCCAGAGTTCCAGTGCTTCGACCGCGTTCGAGACTGCACTAGAGTCTGACCTGCTTACGCCCCTAGGGAGCCCCGATTGCATCCCCAATGGGAGCAGAACGCCCCGTCTGCAGTTGAACGAGTCGTCAAATGCTAGTTCGAGCCTAAGCTCTGCTCCTGCCAGCTCGAGTAGGGTTCAGACAGACAACTCGAACCAAGCACCCGCTGTTAACCCACCTAGGTATCCACTGCGCAATCAAAAGAAGCCTCGTATGTATTAGCCTCCTATCTCATTACGTCCGCACTGATTGAAACTCATGAATATGGCAGATTATACAGGCATAAACCCAGACTCTAAGTCGGACACATCGGACGGTGAGTATATACCGGGCGGTCAACCCACAAAGCGTACCCAGTCGAAGGGGAAGCCAAGGAAGAAACGGCCCCGTTATACAAAGTGAACCTATCACCGTCTCGCGTTCTGTACAGTTCATTTGTATAAGTCGAACATATTACTGTTTGATCCTAAGCTTTATTTCTTGTCGATGACTCCAGGTACCGATATAGGATACGCCAATCGGCTTGGGAACCTTAATGGTGGACATATTCAATTCCCCACATTAACAATAAGTTAAATTGAAGAAAGACACATCTAGTATAACGATCTTTGAATGGTAATATTACTCCCTCACACGAGCCCTATCTTAGCCGTGACTGAACAAATCAACTTGGATAGTGTTTCTAACCTGAGCAACCGACAGATGCTTGGAACCGGAAAACACGCATAATACCTCATGAGTTTTGCTCATCAGTAGCCACGGGTGTGTCACATAAATTTTAAGCGGACACAACGAATCTTCGTTCAGCTAGGAGCGTGCGCTGAGCACTGAGCAAAAACTCCTGTTCAATACCTCCTATGCAACGAGACCGATTGTCTAGCTATATGCGCGACTTTCAACATGTCCTCATCGATGTCTTGGTTCACTTCCTGGTCAATGACAGTCTCGGGCTGCGAGCTTAGCTCCTGGATTATCATAATAGACTGCGTAAATGTAATAGTGACCGCGTCACCTGAAACGGCGCCAATGATAATTGGCCTATCTATGGAATGATCGGGAACGATGCGTTCATTGGCCTCTAAATATGCTTGACTATGTTTGAGTGGTTTCGATCGTAGTACGTCGAACTTAGAGAAGCTAGCTGAGGTCTATATATTTGCATAGGTGAGACGTATGTGAGACCTTTCATGCGCGCGGCAACGTTGTACAATGTTTGTCAAGGAGTTCCAAGGTCTCGTTCTTCGCGTCACGTGCCATACTCCATGTCTCCCCCAACCCCCACCGCCGCTCCATCCGACACCGCGCAACAACCCTTTGTTTATTCTGGCCGTCCTTTACGAGTATACTTTGACATCAAGCATATCCCTCTAGAAGCTCTTCCTGCGCTGGCTTGGGACATCGGAGTAAGGCAACGATTTTAGCACAACTTCAAATTTACTGAATTACGTACGTGTCTTTAGCGAGGAGGCGGGTTAATTTCTGAGAATCCATCCTGCGCGGACGTTCTGGTCGTTGACCCAGCCTACCCGCGCGGATTTGAGGACTTTCTTAATGCTCGGCTTGCTGACCAGCGACCCCCGGTGGTTTTTACTTTCTGGGTACCACTATGTGCACTTAGTCGGCGACTCATCTGGTTTGGTCACCCACACTGGGGCTCTGTTGTGCTTCCCTACGGAACACCTATGCACCCTATCATCTCTGTTGGCGTTCTTGCGTATGGCCTTTTTATGGCTGGTAGGAATTGTGCAGAGCTTGTGCCTGCCTGCGAGCTCCCTGGTCGAACGCCAAGGCTAATAGCTGATGCTATTTTGGCTTCTTCTGAGTATGTGGCACAGGGGTCTAGCGTGAACTCGGAACCATCTGCCTCTATATCCGCTCATTCTCTAGTTAACGGGGCAGTCTCTACTGTCTCGGCGCCAGAACCGGCTAGCTCGTCTAATCCTATAGCTCCTGCTCCTGTAGTGCTAGTTTCGTCGCCCGCTGGATCGAAACGGCCAGATTTTGGGCCTGAAATAGCGACGGCTAGTGGCTCGAAGTGGAAGGGACCAGTAGACCGACTTAACCGCGCCTCGAAGACCCAACGGGTGTTACAAAGCACCAACGGCTCATCCCCTCAACCGGACATAATTGAGGCCTCCTCACATCAGGAACCCGTGGCTCCGGCCGCGCAGCCGCAGGTTGAAGAGACCGTAGGAGGTGGCTTAAACGGAGTTACGGTTCTAGTTCCCAACGAGGCCCCTCGCGTACCGACTAATGGTGGTTATAGTTACGTGCTCCCTCCCGTGGCAAACGCCACCCTGGCACAGCCTAGTTCCAATCAGCTTAATCTTGCTCCCAAACCCATTGAAAACGGTAATTCTCACCCGAATGGATCTACTACTAGTGGAACCGAACCGATGCGAACGAACGGACATTTGATAGCTACGACGGAGTCTACCACCAATGTACTGTCACCCGCTCGTCCTGTTACTCCGGCGAGCACTTCCCCGACTCTTTCAGTCTCTCGCGAGAAAGAAACCATTGTGCCGACATTTATTGCTAACAATTCTTTGGATATCACTGCTTCTGGGTCCGATCACAATTCTTCTATCGCCGTCCCTACTCCTATCAGTCAAAGAATACCATCCTCGACGGCTCCAGTCGCTATTACCGACAGAACACGATTTCTCTCTGCCGAGGGTCCTAGAGTGATACCTAAGTCCCGTGAATTCGGACTCTGCACGACCAACGGCACTAACGGCAAGGGCAAGGAGAAGTCTGCCTCAAAACAATCAACACAAGCCCCTACCGCAACTCCACTTCAAAGCACATCCTTGATTGATCCCAAAACGACGAATCGACCTCAATTCTTGGCTCAACCTGCGCTAGCCCCACTAGCCGAATCCTCACCCCCGCCCAGCCCACCTGGAACCCCTCCTAATCTCAAGTATCGCATGGAATGGGTCGAAGAAGATGACAAGTTTTTGGTGGATTACATGAACTGGTACTTTAAGAAATGGCCAAACGCGCCAACGGACGACATTTTGGACGATATTATAAAAATGGTAAGTCGACAGACCCCATTCTTTCTTAGATTTCGCAAGTCACGCTTGTTATCGTCAGATTCCTCGCCATCCGCCCGATACATGGAGATATCGGTTCCGGTCTAGAGAGAGCGACTATTATGCATTCAAGGTCCCCGAGCTTATGCGCCGAATGGTGAATCGTACGTCGCGCGTTAATCCGAAAGGCCCTCGAACGGACGACCCGGACAAGGCGCTCCCCGCGCCACCAGTTGAATCTATCCTAAGGCGCGAGCGGAACGAAATGGGTACGTATTCGCTCTCTTACACCGTTAGATTGGCGCTGAAACCCTCCGGGCGTGTAGATTACACAGAGTCGACTGACGAAGATGGGCCGTATCTGAGTTCCAGCTCGTCGGATGACGATTTTGTGGAGGGAAGTCAACGTAAGAAGCGCACACGATCTGAAAAGTATCAGGAGAAGAAACGACCTCGTCACACTATGTAAATCTACCCCTCACACGTTGTATAATCTATCTTGTCTCGTACCACATCACGTGCATATAGTTACCGTAATTACCCCTTCGTCACTTGTCAAAAACTCGAGGTTCACGATAATGTAGTGGCCATAATCGTATTAGCGGATTGTATCACGTCATGCCCACTTTTCTCGACAACGGCTCATCTGTCATTCGCCTTCGACTTTGGCAGGTAGGCGACCGTGAGCTCTCAATATTGGACAAATTTGGGATAAATCGCCGTAGGTAGGGCGAGAAAACTAAGCAAGGAAAACGGGCTTCATTAATATAACTATGACTACTACAGTATAGGGCGTAGTGGTTAGGCTTCCAGGCCAACTCGGTAGCCATGGCTATCGTCATAGGACCGGGTATGGATCTAGCATCGCCTGATTTAGCAGTAGCTCCAGGCACATCTAGTATAACTATATCAGGAAGGTATTTTCACCTGCTCGCCGATACTAGCGCAAACTCTATCTTAGCCATGACCGAACAAAAATAAACTCGAGAGTCGAGCAGTGTTCTCAAGCTGAGCAACTCGACGGAAATGAAAGGCTGAAAGACTGAAAGAACAAAACACGCATAACGCCTCATTGGTTTTGCTCGTCAAGAATGGCGTGCCACATAGCGTTTGAAGCGGATATAACGCATCCTTCTTGGCTGAGCTAGTGGCGCGCGCCGAACATGGAACAAGAGCTCCTGTTTAATATGTTCCTCAACGAGGCTGATTTGTTTGGCCCGGGCCCGGTAGGCTTCGTATATGCGTGCCTGTCGACATGCTTTCGATGAAAACTCTACACACGTTCGTTCAATGTCGATGTTCCAGGGCACAACCAGGCCCACATTAAGTAACCCCTTTGCCTAGGTGAATGACAGATGACATACTTAGCACCCGACCCAGTCGGATTTTGTACGTCATCCAACAGCACCCGTCTCATCCCAACCCCACATGACCCCTCTACACTCGCCATTCACACCATACCGCATGCCCATATACATACCAACCGACCTGGCGACCTGGATCTGGATCTCACCCACGTTTTCATCTTAAAAGTGCCTCTCTTCTCAAAACGAAGGTATGCACCGCCATGCCGTGCGTGTGCAGATGCAGGTGCATGCGGGGATTGAAACAGATCAGGGATCTTATTTATATTCAAATCGGGAAAGAAGCAAAGAGCAGACAGAGCTTGAAATACAACAGCAGTGGGAGGCCCGGATGAGAGAAGACATGGAGAAGTGAGATAGATAAATTACGTGTTGAGTCATAAGACGAAATAAGTGAGATTGGGTCACATGGAAGAGAGAAGAGACGAGAGAGGGGAAAGAAATAATAAGATAATAATGGGTGGGAAGAAACCCAAGAGTGAGGCTGACATCCAGCTGTTTGCCTCGACCGCCAGGTTTTGATATGGCCAGGCCATGCCATCAACATCGCGTCGCACGCGAGACTCGAGGGGAAGGAAAGGGTGGTGGGAGGTGGGGGAGGGCGTTGGCTGCGGAGTCCTGCAGGAGTTTCATCCCTCTGCCTACGCCGGCGGCGGATCAAGTACGACATGCGGCACGCGCGCACAGATCCACGACCTCACGTCCTCCTCGAGCGGTACACCACAATCGGTGATCACCACGCTCTTGAGCTCGGGTAGCTCCCCTCCTCGGGTTTTCCCCTTTTCCCCTCCCCCTCCGGCCATCGAGTGGTTCGATCCGAGCTCGTGTGGGTTCCGATGGAGGATGAATTGAACGAGTTCGGGGAGGGCCTGGGCGAGCGAGGGGCATCCTTTTATGACTACGCTTTCGAGGTGGGGACAGAGCACGGTGGGAGTCGAGATGCCTGCGATCGAGTGTGTTTGGGGGGAGGATGAAGAGGGAGGTGTAAGTTGGACGAGGACGTCGCGGGGCATCATTTCGAGCATCTCGAGGTGGGTTATGGATGGGAGGGAGGCGACTGCTCGACTGGGGAACTCGTCTGCGTACGCTGGGTGACATGCGAACCGTTTGATCGGCGGGTGGCCCGAGCGCGTGAGGAGGGATTGCAGCGCGTCGTCGACCGGTTCGGGAACCGACAAGCGCACAGAGAGCGACGTGAGAGCGGGGAGTGTGAGGTGTTCGAGGAACTCGAGCGTGTGCGCGTCTCCTCCGGCGATCGTGAGCGATTTGAGTTTGTGCAGGGTGATGTCCTTGGGCGGGAGGACTGCTGGGCTGCATCGGAGCTCGAGGCTTAGGGATTCGAGGTCTGGATTGCGCTCGAGGACGGTGAGGAGTCTGTCGACCGAGAGTCTGGACGCGGACGCGACCGGGTGGGATTGGTCTGCGAGACTCAGGTTGTGGAGACTTCGGAGCATCGGAGAGTTCCACGTGAACGGGACGTTGCGCATGTCGAGAGAGCGGATGGAGGGGACTGTGCAGTTTGTGCTTGTCGGGAGGTAACACCACGGGTCGTTGGATACGTGGTGATGTCCGACGTCTCCGCAGTCTACGACGAACTCTTCGAGCATCGGAGCGGACCCGCCGCCAAACGCTACGTTGAGCGCGCCGAGGAACATGAACAACCTCTCCGCGCGGTAAATGAATCGACGCCATCGGTGGACTTGAGAACCGAGATGGAACATGACGACGTGGCCCCATTGGACTTCGTCTCGCTGGGCCTCGCGGTCTGCCCTGGAGATAGTGGTGGAGGGTGTCCAGTTCGCTGGGGGCGCGAGGGTGATCTCGATATCGAGCGGGCAGGTGTCGCCAGAGCGTTCGACCCAGAGTCGGAGCGCGTTGCCGGTTGGCATTGCCGGTGGTTGGATCCGGACGCGGGACCAGAGCCGAGGGGTGGTGAGGGCTGTTGTTCGCCATTGGCGGTTTACGGATGAGAGTCTGGAGTTTGGTTGAGGGTTAGTTTGTGGGGTCGAGGGGTGAGGTCAAGGGGGAGAATGACGTACTTCCACGGGATTAGGGGATCGCTGTCGAGGAGAAGGAGGAATATGTCCGCGAGTATGTCGGCTGGGAGTTTTCGTATACTGTAAAAGGAGTTAAATCAAGTGGTGGTGATAAATGAATCCACGCTTACGGTGCAAGATAGCCCTTGGCGGACGTGACATGTTGCTCGAGTGAAGATTTCTCAGCGGCGAGAGCGTTGACCTGGGCCTTGGTCTCGGCGACAAGTTTGGCGAGTATGCTCTCGAGAGCGGTGATCTTGTCGTCAACGCAGGCGATGGTGGATTCCTGCTGCTTGATCCGCTGGCGCATAGTGCAGCTGGTGGCCGCGTCTGGCAGAGTGTTAAAGTCAAGCTGGGCGGGGAGCACGGACATGGTGGGGTGAAGCAATATCGCTTAGGGCTGAGCTGATCGCTACGACCCGGACCCATCTCTTAAGTCGTCGTCGAGCACGCACGGGAGGCGAGGCGCCCGGCTTCGCGGAAGCAAAATTCCAACCCGCTCGACGACAGCCGCCAGCCACGCCGTGTGCACACACCAAAAAGAAAAAAGTCCGCTCGCTCTTCCCTTGCCCCCCCTGTGTGGTCTCTCGCGCCACCCCGGCCTGGTGGGTGTTTCGCGGCCGTGTGTGCTCTGGCTGCTCGCTAGGCCAAGCAAATTCATTATCACCAGTTCTCGCAAACGTGTCGGTCAGTGCGTATGGTCTGCAGGGGCTTTCGTTTACGGAAATCAAAAAGCGACCCGGCCCCTGAGGGTTGTTGCTCGTCCCTTGGAGAGCAGCGAGCGCCACACCCGAGAGATCTCGAACTTGTAACCGAGGATTATGCGCCCTGGATGAAAACGGATTGGTCCGAGCCTGCGGTCCTTTACGCCACCCGGTATATGTATGTATGTTGTTTGGTCTGAAACCCGCTAGATCGGCGATTAGCTCGAAATGAATCGGTAGCTTTTTCCTTTTCTTATGAGTCTACATCATAGCTTATTGAGCGCCTAGGTCCCATATATCTCCCTTGGTTCGATTTAGTCTTGGTTCGAATTCGGAATTCATCGATCGCATAGCTTGGATCGGCCTTATCATAAATGTTTATCCGGTTCCGTCTCAGGTTTTGGGTTGCGGCCCGCTCGTTTAGGTTTATTCCACGCTTGGGCGATCTGCAAGAGCGCGGGACCGTGCGACGCTAAGGTTTAGCTCGCGTGGTTTCTTCAAACTGGGAATCAGCGGTGGCGGGTTCAGGTTGGCGTCACATGAGTGTGCATTGCACTGTTGTATGCGTGAAGCCTGTGGCGCACTGTGAGCGCGGGTGAGTCGTGATGAGCAAAAGATGGGTAGGTTCATGTGATTGTACTGGCTTTTTGGGGAAACCTTGTAGGACTGTCGACGACCAATTGAACGCGGATTGTATTCACGAAGATATATCTGCCTGATTCGATTAGTCTCAAACTCATCGATCGTAGCTTAGATCGGCTCAATCATAAAGGTTTATCCGGTTCTGCTCCAGGTTTAGGTGCGGCTCGCTCGTTCAGGTTCATTCGACTAACCAGTCATGCGCAGACTACGCTATGGTGATTTGCAGGGAAGAGTAGGGGACCACGCGATGGCTAACCTTTGACTCGCGTGATTTTTGCTCTTGGACTGGGAAAGAAGCCGTGGCTGGTTGCGTGGCGGGTGTGCTTATGGTCGTTCTTTCGTGGCTGCATTAGCCAATTCAGCCCGAAATGGAATAATTTTGATGGATGCCCCTTGATTTCACTGAACATTTGTGTCTTAAGCCTGACCAAGTCTTCCGTTTTAGTCTGACTCATTTGTTTGAGCCTATACCACTCCCTGTCAGGCGTGGGTTTTTGATCTGCGCGTGGGGTGGCCCTGGAGGCCACGCGAACCGGGTTTGGAGGCGTCATTTGAGCTTGGGACGATGCTTGTTTGGACTTTGGATCGGCCGCAGTGGTCCGATTACTTGTTTGAGGCTGCTCTCGCTCATCTGAGCCCACTCTAACGAGGAAATAGTATAAGGTCATGTGCTAGTATTTACAACCGACTCATACGGAATGATTTGCGCGATGTGCTGGCATCATGAGAGCTCTAAGCATAAGATACTCCCGGAGTGTTTCGATTGCAGAAACGACTGCAAGTACTGGGGAGATACTTATTTGCAAAAGATGGGTAATTCTGCTGAATGCTTATCATCATATTTGCGGCTAACTGTAATGCCCAGCCGCCGGGTTACAGCATGCGGCCAATTTCACAATATAATTGTGGATGTATCGACTCGGATGTAATACTTTCTCATGATTGGGGCGATTTTGCTAAAGCCTCCTTAAAGTTAAAGTGCGTGTAGAATGTGATCATATGGTATCCGAGTGGAAATGTCTGAAGATTTACTTGCTGCGCGGGTCTGCCACGAAATGGTCGCAGGCTGACAGCACTTTGCAATTCATGATCATTTCAACTAGAGATGTGTCAGAAAGACATGAGTTCGCATGGCCATGGTCTTTAGGGACTATTCGTGTACCCCCAAGATGTCTAGAGCCGGCATAAATTTGCTAGTACTCGACTAGAGCACCTGACAGTGCCATATCTCCTTTCGGTTGAACTTCTCGAGGGAGGTGATCTCTCGATCTTCAAGGGACGATGGCTCCCAAAGGGTTAGGAATAGCCTGTCAAGCCTAAACCAACCTTGCTAGGCCCAGTCGAGCGATGGATGAGCGTGTTGGGAAAGTGAGCTTATGCGATACGGTACGGTTGGTTGATTGACGCCGATGGGAGTGATTGGTCCATAACCAAAGCGGCTGTGTCTCGTGATGGACTCTGCCAGCTCACATTGTGGCTTAGAGAGGATGTATGCGCTGTCGCGCCAAGCGTTCCCAAGGGTGGTGTGGCTCGAAAGCCACGCTGACTACAGGCGATCATCAGGCAGTGGCTGATGCTACCTCAAAGTTAGGAGCTCTAGGCGAGAACGCAGTCTGACCCAACCGGTTCTATACATGATGACCGCAGTCAGCTGAATCTGCATTCACCTGATCCACATGCTCGTAAACTGCATGCTACGGTCTGCTATCGCTTTTGTCTATATCACATAAACTGACTGAAGAGCCCGGGAATGCCTCAGATGCGAGAGTTCAGTTACTCCTCAGTCCTTCACCTTGTGACTACAAATTGACATAACAATCGGAGGTGCCGCGTGCGGTGTGGTTCTTGTCGTGGGTGAAGGAGGTAGCGATTCACGCAAGGCGTGTACAGTACTGACTGGGAGAACCAAGCAGCTGTGGAACCACCAGTCATAGTTCAACATCCACCTATTGTCGTCTTCCATTCAGTAGGAGGGAAGGTGAACCGAGCCTTTCGTGAAAGCTTCATCGCCACACCTGAGCATTGCGAGCCCAGACAGCCCCAGGAACACATCAGCTCGTGTTTGTTTACACACGCGTGACTGATTCTATGCGACAATCACAGATTTGTGCAGGGTGGCTTGATTTGCCTATGGTCCCGACATCTTGATGATGGATGGCCGCTTTGTATGTCTTTGCCGATCAAACTGTGCGCGTATATGCGTGATCACATGGGCGTCTTCATCTCGATTGGCGGGA
>WSTJ01001714.1:0-11172 GCA_019623705.1 Ceratobasidium sp. 428 | reverse complement strand
CACTTGAAAGCTCTACAGACGCGATGTTCAGTGTGTCCACTCCGAAAACGAGATATCCCGTCGTTCCACCACTGTAAAATCTCAACGTCAGCACGCATATATGCTTGGATGAGCAGAAGCGAACAAACATGAAAATAGCAAGAATTGCGAAGCCACTAAGAGAGCCAGGAGACTTAGTGAGTAACTATGACTTCGTAGCGAATCAGACATACTTGTGGCTCATGGCAATGAGCATGAGGAGGAATCCAGCGCTGAACTGTATCCCATACAGGATTCCCCGAACGACCTGCTCCCGGAGCGTTGGTCGCAGAGGGCCGCTGAAAACAACAATTGGATGCTCGTTTGATGAGCTATATTCACGAAGTGTTCTTAATACCACTAAGATGTACTCCTTGCTTGCCGTAGCATGCCTCTCAGAGAGCATTCGGTCGTAATTTCGAGCAATACGACGGATTCCCTCAATAAGAAAGGCGACCAAGAAAATTCCAATTATCGAGAATGCAAACGCAACTGCGGGCGAAATTAGCTCACACCGGGTTTCTGTTTTTTTTTTTTTTGAGGGGGCATACCTTCGTTCGTGACATGCCACTGTTCGGAAACAAAACAGGCGTTGATGGTTTTCCACTTCCACAACTAAGAGGCAAGTAACAAGACGTTAACGGTATGAGCGCCAGGTGAACATAAATATCTCAGACCATGCTGATCTGGGGTTTCAAAGCTTGATATCAATCGCTCAGCGATCCGCCGGATCAATGCCAAGCTTACCGAACACATATGGTGGGACCTTGTATCCGTCGAATTGGGAGATGGGTCTCCCTGCATGCCTGGCATGTCCATACGAGAGTGAATATGGCCAAATATACTGTGAGAGGGGTTGCGGTGAGAATCTTGTGGCGCTGTAGGTGACTTATAATCTACATGATGGAGTTTGCCCGGTAAAAAGCAGGAATATGATGGAGCGCCGTGGTCACATTATCATTTCTCCGAATATCGTCCAATAGTATCATAAGATCTGACCTAGTTCGGCCGGACAGTCTGTATTCATTTAGGCGACTGTTGATAGAAGCGGGCTTCGCCGAATCTTGGAAGTCGTGTTTCCCCGGATGCCGGAAAGCACAAATCGCTCCCAGCGCTTGAGTCATTTTAGCGCCAGACAGATAGAATGCGTGCGTTTGCATGGCTGACCGGAGCAAATCTGTAGAAATCAATCACGGCTTTCAAATGGTTCATCATTAAATTGCAATGACGACGCGGTCTCACACTGTCCTTCGCTCTCAAACTAACATTGTAGCCAACAAGTATCATTGAAAATGGAGTTTGAACGAGTGTGATTATTGAGTCGGGGATTACACGTACACATATCAGATATTGGCGCATACAGAGAGAAACAGAGGAATTACCCAGGATAATGATATAATCAGGACCGTAAATTACCAAATTGGAAAACCGAGACCCCTTCCACACCAAATGGAAAGCAGCAAGCTGCGCAATTACTCGCACTCTTTCGATCCACCCCTTAACGAGGGCACCTGTCCAGTTGTCCATGTTCGCCAGTCGACCCGTCTCCAATCCATTTTCATTGCGAGACTAGCTTCCTTGGGCCAACACATACAGTCTTGCACGTGATCTGCTATCAAAGGCAGTTCATCTTCCTGATAACCGAGCCACCGCGCGCGGGGGATATAGTTATTGGAGTTAGACGAAGCAAAAAAATCAACCACCGAGGCGTGCACTGCAACTGGCTGAGGAGGTTTGGGGCGGTATACTCTTCGAGATTTGTACAAATTTGGCCTGAAAGAAGACACTGTTAGTTTGGAAAGGTAAAGATGAATAAATAACCACGTACTTTTTAGTCATACTCAATCCCTTCCGAGTCTGCGTTGGCTTGGCGGATGGTAGAAACTCCAGTAAATGCCAACCCCAATGCTCCCGCATGGCATCGTACGGTGCATAGCCAATATCCAATCGGTCAAGGTCCGCCGAAAGTTGTAACAGCCGTCTCTCGTAGTCCATCGCAGACTCTGCCTTTCCCCTCGGCGGACGAGGTTCGAGAACCTTAGCTTCACGGTACTTTTGTAATACACGATGGTCGAATATAATGCCAGTATCTATGGCAAAACACTGGCGAACCATCCACCGGAGGGAGATATTGCTTAGCATGCCTTGTGGCGGTTTGGTTGGATCCCGTGGAGGAACGGCGCCACCTCCAATGTCAGTATGTTGGCCTTTGAACCAGACTTCAAGCACGTTTTGAGTGCTGGTGTTGGTTTGAGAATGGTCCCAGACGCTTGGAATGAAATTTGCACGATGTTCGTCGAGCGCAAGGGCTTGCCTATAATCAGACAATCGGTTGGATGAATCTGGCCGGTTTCACCGTTGTACATACCTGAAATTACGAATACTGGGATTGTAATCGATAAAAGGAAGTCTAGTTGGCCATAACGACCCTGCAGACAAGGATTGAATGTCGTTAACGTTGATGTGAGAATTAGCATATGATCTTAAACCTACCGACACTAGCCACGGTATCCCTAAGTGAAGGTACGACGTCAAACTCTCAACAGAAAAGTCTTAGACCATAAAAACGCACCATACGCCGACAAAATCAATAGCCACTGAGATACAAAAAGTTTGCTTAAAATCCTCGGGCTCGATATTCTTTGCCGCCGTGCCGCCGTGGCTGCTAAGTAATGCACCGGCTGGTTCGAATAGTTTTGATGCTGGTAGCTGGCTCGTCAAGGTTGAGTCGTCGGCGTGGGTGGATTCGTTGGAAGCCTTGGGGTCATCGTTCGCATTCTTGTATACTTCGTATGCAAATGGAACGTGCTCTGCAATGAGAATTAGGGTAACTTATTCTTCGATATTATGAGCGAGACCCACCGATGTTGTGCTTAGGCAATAGGCCCACCTAAGACATGATATTATTAGCCAGCACAGGTTACTCGAAAACCTGATACGCACGCAATGAACCATTCCAGCCAGCGCGCGAGCCGTAAATGCTCCCCTCGAAAACCCAAATATTGAGATTCGATCTCCAGCTATGAGGCAGTAATCAACTAGTGGGAGAGATGTTGGAGATTTTTGTGCGTACTTTGATAAGTCTGCATCAGGAACTTATAGCCATCGATGACCTAGAGGGTAGTGAGTATAGGTTGAGGGGCGTTAATGTTTCTCCGCTTACGTGTTGGTACAGGAACCTAAACCCAATGTGACAATTAACTTGGGCTCAAAGCGAGGAAGATGAATCGCCTACGTTGCAAATCCCATATCGGCTGTAGTTGCAAGAGACAGCCCCACATTCGTTAATAGCCCGGGTGGTGCGTAAGTGCCAACCCCAGTCTGATAGTAAACCTAGATTCGATTCATGAGTGCGAAGGAATCAAACGAGGTCCTTAGGCAACACACCAGTTGCCTATCTGGGTCATTCTTTTTCAGGAGTTCCATCAATTTCACGACGTTGGTGTTCTACTCACTGGTAAGTCAACCAAAAAACATGAGTTTATGGCAAATGCTTACTTTGTTACTGAAGTGGTTCGAGGTTCCATCGAAGCAGAGTACCAACGATCGCTATGAACAGACACATTATTTCTATATCAATCGAAAATCACAGAATAAAAACCTACAACTGGTGCAGTACGAGTTTTCGTTCCTAGCCTGTGGTACGTTTCTTTCTGGTAAGGGTGCAGGTACTCGATAAGGTCAAAATACTCGTCCAGGTTGATCGATTGTTGTGGTACAAAGGACCCTAGAGCATTCTGCAAATCCATGACCAAACGCCGCTCGGTTTTCTTTGTGCAATCGATGTGGATGTTCCTCGCACTTTGGTTGAATCCGCTCGAACCCCATTTCAGTGTACCATTGTCGTTTCCAATGACGGCGGAGAGGTCGAACGTGTTGTCTCCAATATCCTCGTCAAATCGAAGATTGCGCTCTACACCTTCGGCCGTCAAGGTAGCCCGGAGAATGAAGTTCTCGTTTGTCGGGGATACAGAGACTAGGTCGAGGTCATATAGTCTATGGTTGGGCAAGCCGGTGCTACTAGTCGCGCCGATCATTGTAGCAATGCGGAGAGGAGAGAACGAGGGGGATCGAATGTTGGGGAGAAGGGGACACAAATATGATTAGTACGACCATTGCGCATTTTGTATCCACCACTCCCGAAAGACCATCAGGCAGTGACCGAGTCATCAGATGCGACGAGCACAGATATATCCAGAAGGCAGTTCGCCAGATACCATATATAGGCATTGAGGTACAGACCGAGCCGGAATATTGAGCGCCGAGACAGAGAAGATCAGAGCGCAGACGCCCGGTGCTAGGAACCACTGCAGGCTGTCCAAAGTGATACTCCGAATGAAACCCAGTACATTGTATGACTTGAGTTAATCCAGGAACCCACTAGTCATATGTATCCCTAAGACAAGAGTCGCGGCTTCGAGGTTGGGCAAGCTGAGCCAACCAGCCGAATGGGGAGAAGCGGTCGTGATTTGGGGCCCGGGGAAGAAGTGGTCCGAAGCCGTATACGTGGCACGGCTGAGCGCAAGAAGATTCAATACAAGGCTGCGTGGTGCACAGACTCCTAAGGGGTATGCTTAGCTTAAGTCTGTATTTTGCGTCTAGAACGGAGGCGCGTACGATATAGAGGGTGCTCACATGACCCGTTGGGCATTTCATGAGTCTAGAATACTCCCAGGCACGGAACTGCGCCAACACGCGGTGCGGTGGGAATCTCGGTCTTACGTTTATCCCCGAGCTAAATAGCTTTGGCACTTTGTGTCAGTTAAGTGAGCATCTGGGGAACAGGATATAATGAATAACATCATGCCTTCAAGTTATAGCTCATCTAGTCGGTCAGGAGAGGATTTCGAGTCGGGACCGCCAAAGAGACGGAGGCAAATGTGAGGGTTGATGCGATGAACTGAGCGTTCTTCCGAGATTGATGTCAAACATCCGCAAACTCAGCCACAACCCGGCGGCCGTGGAAAGATCATTGGGTGAATTATGATGCGAATCGTCTACAGGTTTTACAAGTAAGTGTTATATAAATGCTCAGCCCAGTCCTGACTTGATAAGACGCATTCGTCGAGCAAATAAGTATTCAACGTCAAAAGAGATTAGGCCTAGTTATGGAGAATTTGCAATGAACTCTCCAGGAAATGGATCATGATCAGAAAATCAATGATAAACGTAAACAGCACATGTCAACAATGTCCGTTTTTGACGGGCCGATGCGCCAAAACGTGTTCCCAACTCACGAGCTTGTAACACTTCCGGCTTCAGTTTCGAAAAGATATCCTGCCCGAACTCCATCAAGGAATAGATTTGTGGCAGCTCTTACTCATACTGTTTTCGAGGCTGGGTTGACTCAGCTACTGTTTAACAGAACTGCTGATTGTTACCATGTTTTCGACGCACAGGGGTTCTGGTTATATACATACTCTTTCACAACCGTGGAAACACCAAACTTTCATATGCAGGTGAACGATATGGATTTTATCATTCATAGCATTAAGCTTGAAGATTTTAATGATATTGCTAGCCAACTCCCCGAAAACATGACTACTTCTACGGTGGTCAAACTATTCGGGCACATTGATGACATTCGCAACACGCTACGAGTCTTGTACGCGGCGTCATTCTAAGATATCCATGCGCTCGGTACAGGTGTCTCACTCAAACGTTGCTCAGTCGAGGTTCACCCAAAGAAGAATCTTTCGATGCTTCGACTTGGGGATCTGTACTCTGGGCCACGACCGAATACGACAACCCAATACTTAAGCTGCGGTGCATTCGCAGTCTTGAGAGGAAGAACCTCGCTATCGGAGAGTACCTTCCACTTTTTCCCGACTTCGGGATCCCTGAATTGAAAAACAAAGCCGTGCGTAGTCTCGTCGATCGAAGCACTACAATTACTGCGCAGGAGATCATTATTCTTGTCCCGGAGTCAGCAGCTAAAGTCATGGCCCGATGGGCTCAAGTGATGGTACAGAAGATAGAGGATATCCCTGTCAAGAAACCGCGAAGGAAACAGAGAAGTAAATAGCTTCATGTCTCAAATTGTATGCGTTGTCTCCTCTGTAAAACCTTCATGTTCATAACGTTATCTATCATATCATATGTATTACTATACCCCTATTGCTTGCAGTGGTTTTTCATTTGGATAATCTACTCCCTGGCAAACGTACAGATACGTTACGAGAATCGGAGCTGGATGCTTTTGGATAAACGAGCCGTGGGACTCTAAGACGGGCATTTGTTAGTTGTGAGCTGGCGTAATAGCAGTTTTACCATCACAACGGCCTAATATTCTGAAGAATTAGTAACAGGCCCGTGGATGATAATGTTAGAGGAATTGACTCTATGTTCAAGTCACGGAGAACTGGACTTTGGGTTGGGCAAATTATTCAATAACTTACTGCAGTATTCATTAGTCATTAGGGGTATTCAGAGTGCGGATTCTCGCCCGATTCTGAGCTGATTCTGGGCCCAATTCTCGGCTACAGCTCGGCCACAACTCGGCCACAACTCAAGAATTGGGACTAGAATCGGACGAGAATTGCTCGAGAAGTGCCAACTCTGAGCACTCTCCACGAGTCGTCGATTCTTCTGCAATTCTCATTCTACAACTTCGTTATCTATGTGTTAAATCGACCGCATATATGTTCAGAAAACAATCACATAAGTAAAGGTCTGACACAAAGTTGACCTTTGAGTACTTAGATGACTGCTAGAAGTGCAGAGGAAGAAATGGTTGCCGTACTCTTCTGCTTACACAGCCACCCTCGGTCGAGCGCCGACAACAGCTAGTTGTGATCGTACGGCGCTAAACTCAAGCCCACTTCTACAACTCGAGTTGTAGCCGAGTTGTAGCCCAGAATTGGGCCCAGAATCAGCTCAGAATCGGGCGAGAATCCGCACTCTGAATACCCTTATTGCCAAACGAAATTTCAGGGCCGCGGCGCCAGAAACGCATACCGCAATAAAGTACTCGTAAGTTGTACTAACAGCATATGGTGAATAAATCAAGGGGCTCTGGTATTTAACTCAGTTGTACGATAGTCCACACCCCCGCCATTATTATGGTCCAGGAGAGGGTGGCTTGAAAAGCACGATGCATCCACCAAGGTGTTGGGTTCAATACTACGAAAAACGTGATACACATCCTGACTCCAAAATAGATCCCGAACACGGATGGGAGAGGCTGAGTCGAGAATGCTGCGCCACTGACATACAGGGTCAGTAATGTTTGTACAATACAACAAACACTCACTTTGCGGCGGTCGCTAAAGCTGCACATCCTCGCCTACCGAGCACAGTTGCTATTGTTCTATGACCAGCAGTGATATCCGCCTCGAAGTCAACTGCTGCGGCTAGAGCGTGAGCCCCAATCGCGACCAGCCCAAGCATATTGATGACAAGTGGAACATCGCCAAGCCTGCACTCTAGCCCTCTCAAGGTAAAACACGTCGAAAATCCGACAAACCATGCCAGCCAGCAAATCAAACCATTGGAGGCTGAGTCTATAAATGGTCGTTGTTTCAGTCTCAGTGGTGGCGCGGAGTATATCCATCCTAGTCCGACGAGCGCAACTGTTGAGAATGTCGGCGTCCAGGCTTGCCATCTATCAGTTGTTGGTGGCGCATATATGTATGGCAGCGTGGAGATGGATACCGTAATAATCGACGAAGCCACTGCTGCACGAGTGATGAAAGGATGATAGACTGGAGGCAGTACCGAACCCTCTAACGACCTGGCCAATTTTCGAGGATTGACCACATCGGATGCGTAGTCATGCACATCGTTGATCCCAAATACAACTGTGTATCCCAATCAGCCGGTCGTCTTTCAGTATAATAATGCACCCATAATTACCAACACACAGGGGAAAACTAAATGTCGCGATCTGAGAGAGACAGATTGCTAACCCGCTGATCGATCCAGGTATCATTTCAGACTGAGTCATACCAACAATATATAGTATCGGCCCAAAGAGCCAACCCAGGGGTCGACTAGCGGAGACTAGCTTGACCAAGTGTTGCTTTAGAGTTGGGGTAGGCGGGACGGCTGTCCGAGATGCCATGGAAGTAGACGCCAGGATTTTAATTTGATATTAGTGGAATATCAGTGAATCCAGTCATAACCTACCGCAGCTCATAGTAGCTAGCAAAAAGGAGAGAAAGTACGGGTAAGAACACAGCTACAATGCGAGAATGGGGTCAACGTGGCAGTCCCTGATATGATTAGTTGGATATATTTGTGCCATCAATCAAAGTAGCTTGAATATATCGGGTTCAGGGGCTGAAGGTCGGCTAATGTACCTTACGTGGTTGTATGCGGGAACGGGCTTTCAGACACGACTCTATGTATTGGTTATCTTAGGCTACCGTCCATGGGCCGTCATGAGCGCAGGTTGCTCGGGTCGGTCTAGGTATCTGCTGCTCGCGATTGTCTAGCACCCCTGCCTTGAAGGACCTTGCTGAGTACTATAACAAGTAGGGCGCGTTTGACGTCCATGACTGTCACTGCGATACTGGGACTGACGCGGATTAGTTTAGGGTATCAATCGGTACCAACCACCTTTGGGTGTTAGCTAGATTACTAAATATATCCTGCTCGATATCCTTAGAACATTCAAAGTGGGACCTGCACTTTGACACTTACACCCAGCACCCGAAACGCTATCGCAATACGCAGTACCATTCGGACACATAATAACACATGGCATAAAATAGTACATTGTTTAGGCGCCATATCTAACTGAATCCCCCCTGGCAGTTTCCTTGAGCCTTCCCGCCAGCCATAAGAGCCCCATAAGGAAGGTCCAATAGAAGATGGCGAGATATGCGCGATGAATCAACTGGGGCACAGGGTAGATACAGGCCATAAATGTGATACATACTCCGCCGAGAAGATATACTCCG
Source organism: Ceratobasidium sp. 428 (assembly GCA_019623705.1). Lineage (NCBI taxonomy): Eukaryota > Fungi > Basidiomycota > Agaricomycetes > Cantharellales > Ceratobasidiaceae > Ceratobasidium > Ceratobasidium sp. 428. The sequence goes on along the minus strand of WSTJ01001714.1, from coordinate 2,251 downwards.
AGCACAGTCACGAGTGGCTGAGCTACTAGTGCTAGACCGCTGACGAGTCATTTGAGCTCGTAATCCATATTTTGAGCGAGAACGCACCTACTACGTAATCATGGTATAGATTGCGCATGCACGTCTACCAAGTAACGTTCCTACTGTTCTGTATCCTGCGGATGTGTCCGCGTCGATGTCAGCCGCTGCGGCTAAAGCATGCATCCCAGTCACCACAATTGAGAGCATGTATACCTCCAGTGGAATGTCCCGGAAGCTTAACCTAGTTTCCGTCAGGACGTAAGAGGATGAATACCCAATGAACCAAGTTAGCCAGATAATTAAGCCGTTTGAAAAAGAGTCTAGAATCGGCACTTCCTTGAGCCTGAAAGGCGGAGCGGAATACATCCAGCCAAGCGTCACAAGAGCAGTAGTTGAAGTCGTTGGTGTCAAGATTTGCCACGTTTCAGCCGATGAAGCATGCCAGTACGGAAACGTAGAGACGACAATTATGCCGATCGATGAGACAACAGCTGCTCGCTTCACAAATGTGTGATGTGCTGGAGGTAAAAGAGTACCCTCAACGGACATAGGAGATTTTCGAGGATTTTTCAAGTCGGAAGGATAGTCATAAACATCGTTAACACTAACTGCAACTATTCTCACGAGATGGATTTGAGTTCAGCCAAATCGGTTGCTCATCATGACCCATATGCTTACCAATACAGATCGGAAATCCGAGTGTCACAATTTGGGCGATAGAAATTCCCAATCCACCGATGGAGTCTGGTATCACCCCGGAGTGGATAATGCCGATAATATATAACGCGGTTCCCAACAGCCACCCGACAGGACGGCTAGATATTATTAGCATAATGAAATGTTGTTGGAAAGTTGGGCGAGGTGCTAGAGCAGCAGAGATCACCATTGAACTCAACCAGCCTGTGCACAAATTAGAGTAGGGTGACTATTTTCTTTCAACGTACGCACCTTTCATTGCGTTGCTGAGCGAAGTTCGGCAGAAGACTAGGAGTTGTGACCAACGTGGTCGCCTGCCACACGATCAGGTGAACGTCATCGAAACGTGATTCGGCAACATGCTGACATAACGTCGGTTCCGACGCAGTGCATTTCAACCAGTTTTGGGACGATCGGGCACTGTGAGAGGACGGTGTAGTCGGCCAAAGGAGTGGGCAGGAATGTGCAGTTAGGCGAGCTGCTCTATACATACTCGCACTCTCCTCATGGTGTTCTCTTTATGCGCTTCCTCACCTTCGACTTTGCATATATCCAGCCGCCCGGGCGCGGGACAAGAGTACTGGTTGATAAAACGACCACCGGGTCGCTGTTATCCGAGCTAGGCGCAATATAGAGCGACGGTAGACCAGCGATAGTAAGAACAGAGACCCAAATAAAAGAAAATCATGAGACGAGACGGATTGCTTGGCGTTTGCCGCGAGGGATGGAGATTAGAGAATCAATGGCAAACGAACCAGCGAAAAGGTTCTGCAGTTGAGAGATCGTGTCGAAAACAAGAGGTCTCTAACGTTGTGTTCGAGGATACAACCAATTTATTATGGACACAAAAATGATTCCGCTCCGAACGGAGGCAAATATTTGAAACCGTGGAGGCACGTGCTTCGCCTTCGCCACACACGCCACATTCGTATAGGGTGGCGTTCGGCAACATTCCGAAACGGCGCGCGTCTCCCACCAATGATATGTTGCCAAATTCTTGATCTAGAAGGTTTGCGCCGTATATACCTACTACGCCAATCATAGCGTTGAAATATGTGTGCAGGCAGGGAATTGTTTCGCGGTATCTTCCCGCAACAGCCGGACGCTTAACACGGAGCATCACATGCAACGGAGCGGAAGACATGAGTAGTTATGACTCAGTAGATGACTATTTCATTTTTAATTCATATCAATCTTCATTCATACATGCTACGTCCCCATCTTCACCTAAATACGAGTATACACTTATTCGGCTTGCTCGAGCCGCCACAGAATGTCCTCTTCGTTATTGAAGGCCAAAGCAACCTGTCAGTTCAAAGATGTCACCTTGCTTGTCAAGGTCACTCCCCGGTCGAAGTTTCAGGGTCCATGACGGGTCCTCCTAACCCTGAGTCACGTGGGACTGGCCCAGGCCTCGTGCTTGTACAACATATCCGTCGCACAATTGCTGCAGAACACTTACTGCGGTTGTCAAAAGTCCGTGCCGATCAAACTTTTTCACGGACCAAATAACGCAAAATTAGAAATCCGACCA
>WSTJ01001713.1:0-11180 GCA_019623705.1 Ceratobasidium sp. 428 | reverse complement strand
GAGCCCTGCTCCGTGCGAACCTCGGGCCTTGCCCCTTGCGCTGACGCACTGATCGCAGCCAAGATACGGACGTGCATCATCGGTGTGAGCGAGCCTGACGACTTTGTTCAATGCGAGGGGACACGAAAACTTCAAGAGGCTGGAATAGAAATTGTCCGATTGGGGGGCATGGAGGCTGAATGCTTAGCAGCAGCTCGCAGAGGGCATTAAGTTAGTGGATAGGTCAAGCGCTAGTCGATTGAAAATGATTTCGTAAGCTGCCAAACGCAGCCTTGATTCCTTGTTGACCTGATACGACTTGTATCGAACCATTACTTAGAAGCCGAAAGCCACGCGTCTCGGCCAATCCTGTTCCTAGCATAATATTTATATACTACTGGTCTCGTATTCGCACCTACTATTGCCATATAGGCCATATCACTTCGATTGCCACAGAGAAACGCCAACCGTTGCGACTTGAAGTGGCCAAACGCCAACACTAGGTCATGGCACCATCTTCGTTACGTTCCCGAACAGGTTGCCTGACTTGTAAAAATAGGTGTGTAACTCCGCAATTTCTCCCGACACGTTTAGGAACTTACACGGAGCCGCCCTAGACGAAAAAAATGTGACGAGGGTCGGCCTCGATGTGATCGTTGTGTAAAAGGCGGTTTTGAATGTCTAGGCTACGAACACCATCGTCGGGGACAAATCTCAACACCTGGTTCTGATAGTCCGAACTCGAACGCGCCTGTTCAGCCCATAGGGCCGGCCGATATCGATGTAACAGAAAATCTCTTTGCTACGGCATTGGATACAGACTTGTCCACACCTGGTGCAGGGCCATCATCTGGAATGACTCAGGCCGCCGCCCTTAACATGCAGAATATACAGACGGACTTTTCTGGGATACCTTCTGGTTCTGCCAACTTACCTAGTCCGACTGGTACTGGTCTCACTGGTCTGCAGAATTTCCTAGAAAGCTTAGGTCCACCTCAGCCAAATGAACTGCCTCTGGATACTATGATGCCTACCGCCGGCTTTGACGGCACGGATTTATTTGGTGGCTTTGGTAATCTATTAGGATTTGGAACCACTCCTGCGCCAAACTTTAATCCATCTACATCTATACCATACGCTCATATTGAAGCGACCGACTTAGAGGCTCAACAGATAACGAATGCTCAGTCGAGCGACGCGGCGTTCAACGAGCTTGGAGCTGAGCTTATTGCTTCACACCAGACCGTAGCTAGGCCACACGAAGGCCTTTTGTTAGCGGACGATGAAGAGGATGATATTGATCCGGAAGGACTCCTAGCTGAAGTTGAACGATCTATGAGGATGATCAGGCTCGACGATGTGGAGAATATCAGTGTCCTTTACGACTTTTGTGAGCAAAATTTACATTCTGTGATATGGGCACATGCTTATCAGCTACCAATAAGACCTGATGTTCTTCTCCAGGCTGGTCTTTGAACCGGTTCGGATATACCAAAATCTTGCATCGGTCCTACTCGAGAGATTTCAAGCCTCGGATGTGATGAAGAACTCAATGCTTAGCATTGCCTTTTTGTATCGCTCGTTATACGACAAAGCCGCGTCTCCGGTCGAATTACAAGAACATGCTGAGAAATTACACACGATGGCTAGCAAACAAGTGCAGCTGGATATAAAAAATCCTCATTTGTCTCCGGCCCTGAAACTTTCTGGGCTCATGGAGGTTCTCTTTTATGAGGTATGCAATTCAACCAGCGTGTATGTTGTCAGGATAATAATGATAGCACAGTATAGCTCTGGTGGTTGTGATTCCTATTACCAACTGCTTGAACAGGCCAGACCGTTCGTCCGGAGTCTGATTGGGGGTGACGTGATTGACTTTATGTCACTTCGAGGCAAAGAGACCTTTGACATCCGAGTCTTTGCTTGGTGCGACATTCTAAGCTCTATGGCGCTCTCTCGGCCGACTCTGTTTACGTACGAGACAGAAATCGAGCACCTGCTCATAGTGGACCCAGAAGCACCACCCCCAATTGCTGATGACGACGACGTCGGTCTGGAATGGATGGTGGGATGTCCGAACGCCATGATTGTCCTAATGGCAAGAATCAGTGCCCTCCGGGATATGAACGTTTCCGCTGAGGAGAAGCGTGCGAGAGCAGAGGCTATCGAGAATTCGATTCGTGCATGGCAAGCCCGTCCAAGCCAAACCAGCAACTCGTTCCTGAAAGTTGTCCGAATGTCCGCACAAGAGATATGGAGGCACGCAATGATATTGTTCCTCTATCATGTGGGTTTTCCTATTCGCAAATCGTTGATCGGCCTTCTTTTCTAACTAGGGTTCCTTAGGCGATCTTCAAGGTTGGGCCCCTACATCGAGCGGTCAAGGACGCGGTTCGGCAAATCATTAGTCTTGCACAGACTATACCTGCTGGGCGAAATCCTGATATCTTTCTCCCGGTTCCATACTTCCTTGTGAGTGTTAAGGTAGATTCCCCTATTTGCGTTTGTTACTCACATTCCGTTAGTCTGGAGCTGTCTCCATTTCACGAAAAGACCGAATGTTCCTGCGATCACGATTATTAGGGTGCGGCAAAGAGCGAGCTTTATTAGACTTGGTGGCGGTATTGGATGGCGTCTGGAAAGAGATGGACACAACCGGGAATTCGGTTGATTGGTCTGCGCGTGCACCCCCCGTTATGTTCCAGCTTTGAGTTTGAGTTGTTGACCCCATTTTGCGTGTGTACAGTTTGGCTAATGAAGTCTTGCACCGGCCGATGCTTCGGAGCCGGAGTGCCCACCGGCTATCATTCGGAGGGTTTTGGGGGTCCCGCTTCTATCTTATCACCGGTTTCTCAGGCCGCCCGTCAAATGTTGGAGAAGTTGACAGTGCCGAATGATGCGCTCATTTGAGGTGAAATATAACCGCTTCAGAACCCTAGTATGACACACTGGACGATGCTATGCGCCTGTGGTGCCGGTGCTTCGAGTGCATCCTCGTTCTTGACGTTTCGCATGCCTACTGACCTCCCGAGCGTTGTGGACTCACGTCGGGCGCGATGTCCCAAAGATAGAATTCAACTAAGTCGGTATGTACCATGGGAGGTCATCGAATGCGCTCGAGGTATTTAGCAGGGGTTACTACGAGTCTGCTAAGTCACTTCCTCATCTTAGTTCTCTCCCTTATTTCTTACGTCTCTCTGGGCTAATATATTTTACATTCGACATGCGTTTCACTTCTGTCGCTGGACTCGTTGTTCTGTCTGCTTTGGTTGGCGCGTCTCCAACGCCTGCTCCACTCGACACTCGCGCTACGACCAAGTGCACCAACCCGGCTGTTCGCAAGGAGTGGCGCAAACACACGATTGCGTACGTCTCATATTGTTACTTTGTTTCTCAACTCTTCTAAATATTATTGGAACTTACAGTGAGAAGAAGGAGTTTATCCGCGCTTTGAGCGTAAGTTTGCCTAAGTCACTTGTCTGAAACAACAAATTGATCTGGCGGCTCGCAGTGCATAACCAAAATCCCTCATCAACCCAACTTGGTCAAAACCCGTATCACCGGTGGTATTGCCCTCATCAATACGACGGCCACTCATTATGACGACTGGGTCTACCTGCACATGGACTCCAACATGGCTACCCACGTCGTTGCCCGTACGTATCTGCTCAAATGACAGCTTCGAGTAGCTCATGACTTTGAGACGTTGACAGAATTCTTCCCGTGGTATGAGCTCGACCTCGGCGATCACATCACATATAATCTAATCTTGTTTTCAGGCATCGCTGGTACCTCAATGCTTTCGAGACAGACCTCAAGAAGAAGTGTGATTTCAAGGGCACCATGCCTTGTAAGTGTTTAACATTTCATGTTTCTTGCACGTAATTGACCCAACGTGTGATCTATTATGAAGACTGGGACTGGACCTTGGGTGCGTGCTCAACTCTAACAATATACATCGAGCCGGCCATTAACATTTGCCTTAAACAGACGCTCACGATATCTATAACTCTCCCATCTTCGAGTCTGATCCCACATATGGTTTGGGCACCTGGTTGGTCCCCTTTCCTCTTGGGCGATAACTTCCCGCTAAAGTCTAGCTCATAGGGGCAAGGCCGAGACAGACTGGCACGTTGTGGACGGGGCCTTTGCCAATGTAACCCGTGCTTACCCAGTTCCTCACACCATCCGTCGCCAGTTCACCCCCCAGCCGTTTGGCGAGAACTTAATCTTCCCTTTCGAGTATGCTAACAAGACCGCATGGGCCAACGAGACAGCGACCCCGAACGCAATCGAGTTCATGATCGACAACTTCGAGGGCGATTCCGCGGCGTTTTTCGCAGCTATGGAAGGCCCCCGTGTCCAAGGTGTTCACAATGCTATCCATATCATGATGGGAGGGTGCGTGCATTAAGGAGATCGTACTAGGGATTAGAACGCTGATGCATGGAACGGAATTTAGTGACATGTCAGACCCCTCGCCAACTCCCTCGGACCCCCTGTTCTGGTTGCACCACGGTGTGAGTGCTTGATACCTGGCTGATCGAGCGGCTGCTTGCTCACTTCATCCCCTCCCTGCAGCAATTGGACCGCACTTGGGCTCGCTGGCAGGCTCGTCGCCCGGCAAACGCTCGTTCCTTCTATGGAGGTAGTGTTCAGGATCTCCCTCGCTATGACGAGTACCCAGTTGGTAGGTTCAAGTCCGGTCAAAAACTCTCCGCGTGCAGCTAACCCAACCCCCCTATCGAAAAGGTATTTACCCTCTTGCCACCACTAAGACTCTTCTTCCTGTTTCTGGGATGGAGGCTGCCGATGTGCCCATTGAAGAGGTCATGTCGATCACTGGCAACTACACTGATAGGCAAGTATCTTCGTAGGCTGTGTCTCTCAGCCACAACTCATCTCTCTATGTCCAGGGTGACTGGCTACTCCGGCGGGCGCCTGTGCTACACTTACGACAGCATGTAAGTGGTCGGCGGAGAATAAACCCTGCCATTAGAGCAACCCCTTTTCGCAAGCTCTCAATCTTAAATTCCAATTTCCTTTTCCTTTGGCTTCTGTGTATGCACCGTTAATGCAGTTCTCCTAGCAATTCTATACAAACGTTGACTCATTTGCTCACGAGACCTTGCCTGAAGGTGAGATCCCAACGCATATACCTCCTATAATGACGAGCGCCGGGCCTATTCAGCCGGATAATAGTGTAGGACTCCAAACTACACACGTTGTCGGAGTGTGGTTCGGCATGGATTTTAGCTCAGCTTTCAAGTCCCCTAAGTGATATATTTGTTCGCGCCATATATATGGACAGTAATATGAGTGACCTCCTTATTTCACACGACACATGAGAAGTTATATGGGGGTGGGTATGGTTCGCCAAACCCGGCAATCTAAGTAAATAGGAGGCTAAATTAAGGTTAGATACGGTTACATTGTCATTCTGGGCGCTAATTACCTGATGGTGATTGGTGGACATCGTCCTCCTCTTCCCATGGCAAATCAACCCCGACTGCAACCCACCGGCAAAGATGATAATGAACCAAAAATCTCAGAGTCTTCAAACTCCGTTTACGCTGCATTAGCGAGAACTGCAGCACGAGGCGCTGGTTTGTACTTCGCAAGGTTTGTGCTGAGTTATTTACTCGGCACACCGTCTCATCATGTCTTTAGGCCAATGAGACTGTTTCGCCCTACAAAAAGTAAGAATAGGTCAATCGACTGAGTCTTCTTAGTTTTGAACCTTGGACAGTCAGCGGTTGGACCTCTCTGCGTCATGCAGCAGCTTCACAAGGGACAAGCCTTTCATGCAGTTTTGTTTGGAATCTAGTACGGACACAAGGCGTGAGCATGTTTCCTTGAAAATATTTCCCTTCATTGATCAACAAACTCCTATAGCTATCTGTTATTCCTCGACACTTTGTTCCGCCCCTGCTCGTCAACACATGTCTGGGAACCCTCTTGTTTACGACTTATTCGATCACCTACGACGCAGTCCACCGAGATGGTTTGTACCCAAACAGTACGGCTGCTTCCGCTATAGCTGGGGCTGCCGCTGGAGGTATTCAGTCTATTGCTGGCGCTCCTGCCGAGAATGTCAGACTTTTACTGGAGGGTGGTATGACTGGCCCTCAAAGCGGTATCAAGGGATGGAGGCAGGCGTGGAAAGACGTCTTCGTCGACTCAAATCAGCTTAATGTTCAACAAAGTAAAATCGCATCTCGCCGTGAGGCCCGGGAGATTCGTGAATGGATGAAGGAAGTTGGAGAGATGGCCGGGCGAGGATGGGAGGGATGGGGCTGGAGTTGCGCCAAGGACGTCTGTGGTGAGCGCTATCACCCAAACCTTGTAGACTGCTGACTTGTCACGCGCCAGGATTTGCATTATTTTTCGCTGTGTTCGACCTATCTAGGCGGGTGGCGACCCGAGCAGCGCGAGCGCTCGCTCCATCCAACGTTGAGGACCAACCGAAAACTTGGAGACCCTTTTCAGGCGCAGACCGTATAGTCCAAAGCTTGATATTAGTCGGCGGAGGGGTTGTGGGTGGGATAGGACATGAGATTGTCGGGCGGCCGTTTGATATTTCTCGTCGTGTCCTCCACATCAACGAGACCCACGTCCGAACCGAGCGCATGGCCTCAACTATAGCACCCTTACCTCGGGACTCATTCTGGGCTCGCACGATATCCGCATTCAGTGTGCTACGGGAGACCGCACGAGAAGAGGGGTATTTGTACTTTTTCAGAAGCCCAACGCCAACCACATTCAACTCGGATTCTAGTCCTTATCGAAGACTACATACTGCGTTACGTACGCTCGGAAGAGTGGGTCCATGGGGGGTTGCATTCGTAGTTTGGGAGAGCACAGGAGGCATTACGGTATAGGTTCGTTCATAAAACTTAGAATATGTCTCTCTTTATTTCAATTCACTCGTTCACCACAACAATCTTTGGCCATAACACCCTAAGTTGCTTTACCCAGCCACAGGCTAAAACTACTTCACAATTCACTTCGTTCGCTTTCGTGCTTGTATGTCATACATGACGCACTCTCACAGTAATTTATAACCCTTCGATCCTATTACCCCTTTATCGTCAACAACAACAGATTTGACGCCTCTGGTGGGATTTATTTACCAATGTAGGACTAGTCAGCAGCTATTAGCAATGTGGCAAACCATTCACCTACGTAAGTTCGTTCATGTTGCACCCGAAAAAGGCTCAATCTCATGAACCCTTCCTTCATCGTCGACCTCCGTCCCTGTGCTATTTAATGCGGCCCGATCGCAACACGCGCAATGAGTGTTTGCGGTGTAATGCGCCGCGGCCATTGGTGATAACCACGTACCTCCGAATGGGCTTGACCACTTCTCAAAATAATCATTGCCGCTACGGGGACCTGGGCTGTAGCATCAATGATAGAACTCGATGCGGATTGGTGTGGTATAACTCCATGGGTGGCAATGCATAATAAACCTCTCCTTGCGGTGCGTGTTTGCCACCAGGCAGCAACAGCTGGCTGGTTACCCAAAGATTTTATAGGCGTTCTCTCTTTTTGTAATATACGGCTTGATCTTGTTGCCGTGATAATGATTGTTTTTCAGCCTGAAACATTGACACACGCTGCCATATGCGACGATCACTCATCGATGGTATATGTTTCGCACATGTCGCTTCTGGCTTGCACATAGATTATCAGAGTTGAAACGAGGCTAATATTCCTTGTTCGGTACATGCACCACATTCTATAAAGCTAAAGTTTAGAAGATGTACCTTAAAGGTGGGTATATGCGGCGCTGAAACCAGCCTTATGGCCTATATAAATGCATTTCCCCACATGCTGCAATGAACCAAATTAGGGTTTTCAATAAATAAAAATTGTTCTAGTCTGAAATGGTCTCAAACCAAACAATTTGTAGGGCAAGATACAGAATATGCTCAGTGGGATACAGGCTTTAATCCGGATGTTTCGCAGGATATTGTCCGTTCCTGTTCACGTCCGTCCGGATGCGATACATAAGTACTAGAAGGAAGAGAGATCTATGGATGAACCAGATGCAGAAAACTGCGTTGACGTTCTGTCCTTGTGCAGAGCGGACTTCGACTAGTCGAACCTAATCAAAGCGTCCGCACTAGATGTCGAAACAACAGTCACGAATGCAAGACTGAGTCAACACTTTATATCAGTCTTATGGATGATGCATGCATGTACTTACGGCAAGGCCACCACAGATTCGCTACCTTCCAGACGAACGCGCGCAATTTTGGTTCCCTAGTACAATGCGAAGTTAGATAAAAGCAGTTCGTTCAGGTATAGGTGTACTCACGTCCTGGGCAAATTCGAACGAGCTAACTTGCCCATAGGACGCCTGACCTTCGCCATCGTAATAGTACACGCGAGTACCCACCTGGCCAAGTTTGAATTGAATGAGTCTAAAATGTCAGCGAGCTGAGTTTGTAATGTGACTCACTGGCAATTCATGATCTTGCCCAGCCATCACAAAGAAGCAAATGTTTGGAAAGAATTGTAAAAAAAGAAAAACTAGGTATAGGTATGTGTGCGACCACAAAAGGTCCACACAAAATCGCTGGCGGGGGATAGGGCCGGAGAATCAACATTGTTCGAGGTTGTTCTTTTATAGACGGATACGCGAACCCCAGGATTAGCTAGTTCGCGCCTTTGGCAACTGCAAGCCGTTCGTGGGTAACGGCCAACACAGAGACCCAAACCAAATTATTGGAAGGCGAAAACTCAAGGATGCTTTTTTTTTGTGAGCAGTAGAAGCCACATGGAGATCGGCAATCTGACCCAAGTGCGCGCAGCGGGTGTCCGATGCTATGGTGGGAAAGCCGTATGGCTTGGAACCGTATCTGAAGAAAGACGATCGTACCGGCCAGCTTGTCCTGCACCTGACGCCTGGGATGAGGTAAGTGGAACCCGCACATGTCGGAGATTCGAACTCAAGGCATCAACCAGTCATGCGCACGAACCTCATTGCAAACTTTCGATTCTGAGGAAAAGAAGTTATCCTCGAAGGATTTCTTGTATTTGATTTTTAGATATACCTCAGAGCCGCCCGCCTGGGGGTTGCTTGTCAAGGAGAGACAAGCACGTTCGCCTCAGCATCAGAAGGTCTAGACGGCCGAGAACTTTGTCTAGGCGGTGTTCGAGCACGTATCGAGAGATTGCAGAGTAAAAACACGATGGGGCTGGTGGCTTGGAGCTCCCAATACCCGAGCTGGTAAGACGGAAGATTACTGTTATGGTATGTGGGGGTACGCAAACCTTCCCGGCACATATCCTGATCCAAGGAAGGGAGCTGCTTTCTACTTACTCCAAGAGCTTATTTGGCTTCGTCGGCCAAGGCCCGCTTGCCGTACTACTGGGTGGTCGGGGTGACCTGGCGACGAACCTTCAGGGTATCTGTGGAAGAGCTGCGTTGAGATGTGAAGTTTACCAATAACCTCGATCTCGCCTTACTTCATAGGCGACTGTGATTAAAGAGCGAAAGAACATACCAACTCGTGTGAAATAAGTGATCCATGTACAAATATGGTGGTTTGATCATCAGTTACCGAATATAGTGGCATTTGGCCTAACCAACATAGAGTCTGGGGTTAGGGAAGGGCGGTGGGCGGTGCCTAGCCTTCGCGTTCGTTTAAGGAACGTCACAAGGTACATCCTAAACGGAAGCCACTCTTGAGCCACCCTTTTCCTCGAAAATACGTCAGAGTAATCCAGATCCGTATATGCAAATACCCCGCGCAAACGCAAGCCATCATACCATGTTGTTCGAAGCCTAGACCAAACGCGATGACCAAGCCCCCATGAGCCACCAGAACTACCCAAGTTTCAAGCGCATGTCGTACAAAGGCTAGTAGGACAAGGTTTGTCGGTAAGAATGACGTCGAGCAGATCCCCACAAGCGAGCATAATGCACCCTGGACACGATACTTCCAATCGTACCTTGCACAGGTGACTTCATTATGCTTTTACGTCCAACAAACCTAGGCGTCTGACAGTAGTTAGCTCGCTCCCACGCGTGTTTATGGTGCACAGGTAAGCGCTGCGGTCGTCCCGGCTGCTCCTGATCGGGCCATGTATTTGAAATTACCATGTGGCGCTAATCCCCGGATTGCCGCCTCCCGCCCAAGGCCTGATATCTAACTGTGGAGGTCAGGCCGTGGCAAACACGATGGCCGTCGACGACAGGTAAGACGATCCAGATCGATGCGCGCACCATTTGCAGAACGCGATCAATCTGCAATATATGAAGTAAGGAAAAGCGAGGACGCCTTATCATGATCGGGTACTCTTGAAACTCCGCCTATGGACGGCCGCGGTATGAGTGCTTAGTTCTGGGGGAGTGCTTGGTAGCTTGGTAGTCGAGCTCTCCCATGGGTGTGGCCGACCTGTCACCGGGAAGACCGGCGGCTATATGCTGCCAAAATTCACCATTTTCAGATCATTCGTTCCGTATCCGAAGTTCACCCACTCGTATCTTATATCTTTATATCACGGTTCACACTCAGAGCTACATTCTAGGGTAATTCCAGACTCCTATACAACTCGACTTGAGCTGCTCATATCCATTTTTGGACGCATAACGTGGCTGAAATTGGTTATGGCACACTTGATCGAGTCGTGCAACCAGCCCCAAAACGAGGCTCTAAGAGATCTTGTCTTCGAGTAGTCTGGGTCGGATAATGGAGGTACTAGACCATTTGATTCGATGAGAGACGCCTCGTGAAGGACCCGCAGTGGATCATCACCGGACCCAACTTCAAACCATATCAATGCCGTCGGCGACTCTCTCAACACCGCGTCTGATGTCTCGCCTGCCTAATACCTAATCACTGAAGCAAAATACCCGAAATTAATGCAAGGCCTCACGCCACCAAGGATGACATCGCGTGCACTCTCAAACACTCCACAGTGATGTGCGGGCTCGGCTAGGTGGATGATAGTAGCTCGCAGGCAAGGAACCCGTCCGAGGCGTTCAGCTTATCCTGAGTAACCCCATGCCGTATCCTAGGATCTGCTTAGTAGCCGGGCTAGATTAGACTCCGCACTCCGCACTTTGCGTGATTAATCGGTAGCAGAATATCAGAATATTTCGTGATGGGCGCGTCGTCGTGCGGACACGTATCGCCGGAGATATTGCCCTCTCAGAGCGATGAAGAGTAGGAATGCGTCACGATTTG
>WSTJ01001712.1:0-11183 GCA_019623705.1 Ceratobasidium sp. 428 | reverse complement strand
CAGTTCTCCACGTGTTGGACTCGCGCGTGGGACTCCACAGGCTCCAATACGGGATTTTGAGTGAGCATGCGCTCCACCGAACCGGTGCAGTGGCGATCCCCGAGATTGGAAATTGGACGTTGGTCCCGTTGTCTGCGAAGCTCCGATCGATCAATGAACACAGCCCCACGAGGTCTCTTATTCCGGTCATGCCGGCGGGATACTTCTGCTCAACCTTGGCACTCTTGTTTCCCCGACCATGTCGCCACTCATGTTCCGTCACATAGCACTACTGTGGACTTTCTCTAATCTACTTCTGACGGCCACTCTGGTTGCTTCGTTCGAGAAAATTGTTGACGACTCGTACACTCTCGACTCTACGCGACTTGATGGAATACAGTATAGCCCGGGGTGGATAGATAAACCTAGCTCGTCCGGGTCTAGATACAACAACACCTATCACTGGACCACGACTCCCTCGGCCAGTCTCCTGTATAACTTTCAAGGTACGTGACGTCATTCTGGTCCAAGCACAACAAAATGATTGTTTCTTCAAGGAAATGCAATATTCTATTATGGCGATAAAGACCCTGCCAACGCGCCAATATCCATATCTCTTGACAGCTCAGAGGGGGAACTTGTCGACGCGACAGCTTCGTCCACTCTCAACCAACAGTTATTATGGTCGAGGAGAGGGCTGGTACCGGGGGATCATCAAATTGTGATCAAACACAACGGAACAGCTAATCAGTACGTTGGATTCGATTACCTTCGGTGCGTACCCTTCGTTGGATTGGTAGGCAGCTCTAGTAACAGACGTTGTAGGATAAATTCCGACCACGGTTTCGCGCCAAGCATCACTGGACCGTAGGTACTCTATTGAATCGGAGGTGAAGTCGCTAAAATTCAATCTTCTAGAGCGGCGTCGGTTGTGCCTTCAGAGGCGCTCTTTGTAGACGACACCGACCCTTTGCTTGTCTATACTTCAAACTGGACAACTGACGTGAGTTTACGTCAAAACGCCTACCTCACCCATGATATCATCGATCGTCTGACCCCATTTGAAGTCAACTAGCCAATTCGGTTCGTTCTACGGCGGCACCCAGCATTTGTGCACCACTCAGGGTGATTCGGCCACATTAAAATTCACTGGAACGGCGGTATGGTATTTTGGAAACGCGAATAAAAGGCACGGGAATATCCAGATCCAAGTAGACGGAGGGTATAGTGAGACCGTTAGTACCTATGGACAGAATTTGGTATTTTAATCGCCTTTGTTGCTATCTGAGCGTGATTTCTAACGTGCTTGAACAGACGCAACAACACCTACACTGGTCGAAAACAGACTTGTCCGACCGAGAACACACGGTTGTTCTCACCCATGCAGATCAGAACGGAGTTACGATGACAGTAGACTTTTTCAGGTACGCGCTTGGATGGTGAATCGGCTCTCTAGGGATTACTGACCTTCGGTTCTGTTTTAGATATCTCCCCAGGTTAGCTACTCATTTGACTACAGCTTTTCGCCTCAGCCTCATTCTCCCACCTTTAGCAACCCAAATTCGAAACCGCAATCCCATCTGGGCGTGATCATAGGTGGTACTCTCGGGGCTGTTGCGTTGCTCGCGCTTTGCGTTTCAATGTTATTTTTCCTCCGACGTCGGAAATCGCCAAAACCTGGAGCTCCCAACTCCGTTGACCTTCTCGGACGAAGCGACCGCGACATATATACAGCTGTTCCATATGGTCAGCCGGCGTGGGGGTATCGAGGGCATCCATATCCATCACAGAACCCACACCAGGTTCAAGGTTCGTCTGAATTCATATCGCCTGTGCAACGGTTCTTGACCTTGTTGCCGGATGAACAGGAGCAATGCGAGGATCGCGCGAAAAGACTGGGACTAATCCAAACCAAAACGCGGTTGTACGACCACCGACAGATTCAGACAGTTCATTGCTTTCTACGTCGGCCGATTCTGACTCGGTTAGAAGTGTAGGGGCAGGCAGTCCGAGAGTCATGTCGGAGCGGACACAGATGTTGCCGCCACCGTATCCAGGAGGGTTGAGGTAATATGGGATGTTTACGAGACTGTGATAGTGATATCTCTAGTTTATTTTACACATCTAAGTACGGTTAATACTGAAACACACGAGGGACTTTATCAACATATAATAGCCCGGAAATGTGCCCCTACAACATCCGCAAAGCTCTATGCGTGGATAACCATAGCGAGATTATGTGCTAGAGAACTGAGCCGGTTCGCGTGGCACACGCCAAACTGAACCAAACTGTGAGCCACAAAACAATCGAGCATTGCCGCCCGGTCACCTTGTGAAGCCACACTCTTCGTTACTTGCGTATGTCTTTGGGAGTACCGTGACGTCCTCGGGATATATTCTTACGGAGCCAAAATAGCTTCGTATAGATCGGCTCTTTGAACCGTTCAACATATCACTAAGTCGGTATTGAAGTCTCTCCGCGAGTGCCGCTTCCGCGTGAACTGATACCAGTTCTCTCTTAAACGCGGGTGCTGCTTCATATAGGATAACAGTTGTTTTGATCCTATCCAGAACTTTGTAAACCAAAGCGTGGATCGACCTATCACTCCAAGAGGACTCATCGATAGTCAGGAACTTTTACGAACCTAACAGAGGAAATATTATTCCTCAATGTCGTATTAAAGGCGCCAGCCCTTTCTCAGTGTCGTTGTCAGTGGAGCAACGATTTAAGTAAGTTGCTCATGTATGCGCACGTATTTGGTGTAGCTCATGATGATTTTGTTTATTTATTCAATCAAAATGACATCATAGAATGCCTCACATGACAACGACCTCCTTCGACGCGACCTTGACCTGGAGCTCGCGGCTCTAGCTGAAAAAGTTACTCTTACGGTGGTACTGAAGGAACGATATCCACAAAATAAATCGCCAAGATGGCAGATTCAAGCGCTCGTAAGAGATTTGTTTAAATAAATGGCTATTTGTAATATGCACTCGACCTAACTTTGTTGTTTGTGTAGTTAACACGAGGCCATGGCTAGGTGGTTTGAACAGTGAGCCACTTATAGTGTGCTATTGGATGATAGGAGCGTCTCAACTGCTGGTATTTTATTCTTCGCGGGCAAAACAGATTTGGAAGACTCTTCACCTACACCTTCGCCTCATCAGCGTCACGAATCGCTGGAAGGAGGGCATAACTCGTCAGAATATCAGCGACCGCATGAGTTGGCTCAAGGAGATACCGTCGCTATTCTTTCGATCCCCATCGAGGTATTTTCAGAGGTGCGCCACGTCTGACAGCGCAAATGAAATCGATGACCTCATTGCTTTGCAACACTCTGACAGATTGCCGGGCATCTCCATCCACTAGACGTCATCCAGTTGTCACGCTCAAGTAAACATCTTCGCAAGTTGTTGATGCAGCGTTCAGCAATGCATATTTGGTGGCGGTCTCTGAAGAACGTGCCAGGACTCCCACCTTGCCCTAGCCACCTATGTGAGCCCCAGTATGCTGCCCTCATTTTTACGAAATACTGTTCAGTGAGTGTGTCCTAGCATCTATTCACTTGCGTAGCTGATTTTTGTGTAACAAGGTGTGTGGCGTCCCCGTCACGTGTAATCTGGACCCGGATTTATGCGTGCGGACCTGTAAACCCTGCTGGCAGAACCTGTTAGCCTGATTTTGCATCTTAGCTATTGGCTCGACCTGATCTTCGTTCAGTTCGATCCGCGTGAGCGAAGTCGACACTCCAACGCTTACCCGCCTTCTGCCCCAATCGTCACGTGAGTCGCGCCAGTTTCTATGTCACTTGGATTAACAAGGTTTTTATTAGTCCGTTGCTTGCGTTCCGATGTACAGGAAATCGAAAATTCATGGGCAGAGGTCAGCAAGTCTGTTGAACCCGAGGTAGGCCGGTCATGGGTTCAGAAGAGAGTAGCCTATCGGAGCGAAAGAGCTAAGGCAAGGATCATATATGAGGGATTGATCAATTCATTAACGAGTTTTGTTTCCTCAGCACAGCAAGAAGTTGCAGGTGTTTCTGGATCAAATAGACGAGGACCGCCCTCGTCGAAAAGAAGCTGGGAAACAGCTTCAAAGCGCACACGAGTTCGTCCAATTTTCCTCTTAGTCACAACTACTTATCGGTACTTCTATCTAGTCTCAAATGCCGCTTGCACGACGAGGGTTGGGACGAGGCTGATTGGATTTTTCCCAATGAGGTTGTAGGCGAATGGTTAGCATTGATTGGGGATCCCGAAGATGTTACAGATGACGGTATGTCACCCTAACTTGAAGGGTAGTCAACCGGCTTACACCTTCCGTAGTGTGGAAGACTTTATATCCCAAACTTATTCCCTACTTGGAGGAGAACCGTAAACAACGCACTGCTCAAACGAAAATCGATAACCGCCGTCGGCGCGAACGCCGGATGCGCTGGCTGCTTGTTGATATCAAGAAGAGAAACGTCCTACTCAAAGTGCACAAAACAACCATGGCAAAATATGCTGACCGTTCGGATAAAGACCCCGTTCACGACGAGGGGCTCGTGGATGACGACTCGTCTTGGGAGGATGAAGACTCTAGCGATGATATTCCATGGGACGATAGCGAAGAGGACGAGCGCATTGGCGTGGGAGAGTACTCGCCCAAGAGTGGTTATGTCGTCGCCTGGCGCCCGTTCCCTCCACTTGTGGATGCGTTAGAGATGCCCGTTATCGCCAAGATGCTGAAGAAGGATGGAGATGCCGACGCACTTGAGCGGGGCTTCGACAGTAACGCTACAAAGATCAAGAGGGCGATTTTGTCTTGGAGCAATGCTGTCGAAAAAGATCTCGTCAAAATCTTGAAGCTGGGTGATACCAAGATCAACTCAGGGCAAACGCCTACGTCTAGTCCGAGCCTCAACTTGCGTTGCAAGGTTGCTCCCAGGTACCTCCAAAGTCTATCTTCCAATGCTCGTCTACTCCTCCGCGCCGATTCCGTCTTTCGTTTCAAGAACGATGACCCATGCCCACCACCCCTCTATTATCCCGAGATGTTCTCAATTTATCAGGATAGACCGGAAGGCTATTTCGAGAAACAGTTCTTCTCGGAACGGCCAAAGCGCGGATACCCTTGGAAGACGAGCAATGTTGCGTATTACGCCGAGGGCGTGACTGCTGCCAAGGCGCTTTTGGAAGAGCTCGGAAGGCGGGACGCTGCGCAATTCGAGTTGCAGGCGTTGGGCGAGCGGTTCACGTGCGGAGCGTGTTTAGATCAGTGGCCCAGGACGTGGAACGAAATTGTGAGTTTATTCTAATTCAGCTGCATATGCTCATTCATGACCCTATCTAGGTGCATCATTATGCCCAGGCGGAGGTTCACGCGCGCATCGCCGAGGAACATGATCATCCAGCTAAACAGTCGACGGTATATAATAGCATTCACTTTGGTACCCCAAGCGGCGGTCGCAAAGGCAAAAACAAACCCCTCGTTATCCTACTTTCTCCCGAAGAAGCCGAAACCACCTCCAAAGCTCAGGATCGTTCCGTGCTTGCAAAATGTAATCTGTGCGATCAACTCGGCATACAGTTTCATGCTCCCCAAAATACGATATCCAAGCATGTTAGCGCGGTGTAAGTAACTCATTATCTTGGCTCCACCTAACTAATTCGACATCTAGACACGGGATAAAGACACCTAAGGCCGAGCACTATACCAGAACGCGTAGATTGCGAGAGCACGCTCCTTATCGGCCCGACCTGATCAAGCCAGTATCGGATACTTCAGACGATGGACAACCACTTGATATTATAGGATTGAGAGATAGGACGATGGAGTGCGGACCGACGGCGCTTTGGACCAAGCAGACTTACATGCCTGAAGCCGAGTTGGACGAGGACGAGATGGATGAGGATGATGGAAATAGTATCAGCTATGACGCCTGGATGCGGATGCGTGCTAGGGGCTGTTATCAGTATTAAATGTTTCAGGTTTCCTCGCTGTCTTGAATATAGCTTTCTTCTATTTACGTACTTGTATACGTGAAGATATATCGATGCTAGTTCCAACTACTATGTAATTTGTCGTGTATATGATTCAGAGGATAGATCGCTGGAAAGCAGAACTCAAGCGCACTCCTCGTTCCAGTTATTTCGTAAGGATTGATAATCTCAGCCAATTCCCTGGCCGTGTTACCGGTTGAAGTCTTTATAAATCACGATTCGCTGGAGAAACCTCGCTGCGATACATATCCGTTAACGTTCCCCAATTACGATACGTATAGGCGTAAGTATATATACAATCACACTCGGATTGAAAAGCCCGATGGGACTGGTGGTTTGAACATGCGCATACATGGAGAATCGAACGACGTTACGAGCTAGGTATTATATCCTATGATAAGTTAAGAGATTCCGCTGATAATCTCGCTTGTTCAAGGTTAGGCCAGATTGTTCTCCAATTTGAACGACGCTCCTGCGGGAGGAGCGAGAAAGGCTTTTGGGGTTGGTAACTTCCAGCTGGTCCCGACCTAAACACAATACATAGGAAAATGAATAAGGAAGAAGTTATGTCGCTGGGAGAGACGTTGTATGAATGAGCTCGCTTTCATAACAAATTCTCCTAGCCTCTGAACATGATCTATTCTATCACTATGAAACACTGAAGTCGAGATTACTAGAGCCTGAATCTTTGATGAGAATGGGGATCGATGGTCCAAATGGGACTAGTAGAGCGGAGATCGTGATGGGGAAAAATGTTAGAGACCTCATACGAGCTATTTTAGAGACGTTTATAGGTTGTTACCTTGAGTTTGGTGGCCGAATTGATTCATGTAGACCGGGAACGCCAGTAGTATCACATTGCAGGCCGATGGGTCTATCCAATCAGGAGTTAAGCACCAATAACATCGACAGCAGCTGTGTACTACTGGCTTGTGTTTAGTGGCGGCAGCTAAAGGGTGTATAGAAAGATACGCCGACAGAAACCTTGGCAAGAGAAGTGGGCTGGTCGTTGATCAAAACAAAGCCATGGCAATTTGAAATAGCTCCGAGCGCCACTAAAACCCTGTTTTCCCTCTACCACCACACCCCTCTCGTATCCCCCAGCTGGATTTGAGTGAAAGCCAGACGGAAACAAATATCTGAAGACGAATCGCTACTACTGAAACAACTTCTGCCGAGTCTGGCTCAGTCCAACCACTTGACTTCCTGTATACTCATTTCGACCAGCGTGCCTAATTAACCACCGCCGTTGTACCATTGGGCAATCTCGTGGCAAAGACCTTTCAAAACACCGTATAACTCTACTATATTTATATAATTCGCTTCGGAGCTCGTCAACGCAATCTGGGTATCTCTGTCTTTCGCCAGACGGCTCACTAAAATGAGATCTCGTCCAAATGCATGCTCGTCATCTTCCACCTCCCGTGTAAAGGTATCTTTTGAACCGCCATAATGTCTCCCAAACCCAAAGCCTCGCATCGGACCACCTCTTCCATTAATTAACTTCAACGGACCAGCCTTATTTAAGTTTGCTCTACTTTCTTAGATTCGACGCGTCATCGTGATCATTAACTCTGCGTTACACCCAATGAGGCTCCAGTATATGAAACAGCCCATTACAATCTCTTTCTCAATGTGAGTAAATATAATCATGGACACAGCTGAAATTTTACTCATCACTTGTATCTATGGATTTCACAGTTCAACTCGTTAGTGTCGAGGTCAAACTTACAAGAGGGAGCTGTCCTATGCGGTGAAGAAATAAAATCAAGGAAGCAGTGGTTGCATTTACTGTAAGTAACCCTTGATAGCGTGACGATGTCAAAATATATGAAAAGTCTTATTGGTTTGAGGTGCGAACTCGGGCGGAGAGACTCGCGTGGAAATAATACGAAGATCTGGATCAAAGTGCGCTCAAGGATTGTACCATATTATTCTTTCGGAATGCTCACGTTCCGTATCATCTAGTGCTTGGTATTCTACTACCGCCATTAGGCATCATTGGCGCCTGAGACTGCTCCAAGTTCCTTAACCGCGGGAAGTATGGTACGTGATCTATCGTTGAAGGGGACACGATGACAATATTGTAGAATCTCTACAAAGATTACTACGCGCTGGTGGGATGTTCCGTACGAACTTCGTTCGATCCTGTGCGCAGTCAGAACAATAGCCACTCCTGGATGACGTAACATCGCGGCGGAGTTTCACGAACCGATAAACAAGGCGCGCCTTCTGGGCTTTCGCTACCGATTCGACTGAGACACAGACCTCATTGTCCTGATACTTTGTCCATTACTTCCCGCACCTGGTTGGGCCTTCACGTGTGCAGTCGACACAAAGCCCTCAGAGGGGCCATTTTTCAGCGATCGATCAAACTCTATTCGGGATTTGCCCAATCCAGCCAGACTGGTGGCCCAACACCGAGGCTTTCCGTCGAATCCACATGCTGTGAGGAGGCGCGCATGAATGGACCATGTCGCATATGTGGGCCAGGATGCTATTGAGAAGTAAATAGCCACCCACATGCATGTCTATTTAAGCGGGCGGGCAGGTTGGGCGGCATCCATCTTGTCCTACCACCACAATCTGCTAACTACCCCATCTTCAGTTTAAACCCACGCCACTAGTATACGTACAACTCAACGCCGATGGCGAAGGCTAAAAGTCAACAGGTATGTTCTGATCCGTATCGTCAAGCTTCTGGCTGATCGCCCTTCCCCTTCCCCTTCCTCTCTTGACCTTCCTCCGCATCCCCAGCCGACAGTTCAGAGGCGATCTAAGAAGGATGTAGAGAACTTCAAGTGTTCTGTCTGCTTGTCAACCTGGGTGAAGAGGAGCGACTACAGCCGGCATATCCGTACGCACGAGGACCTACCTAAACGGTAAGCCCCTTCGTTTTCAGATCCTTCTCGCTACCTGTCATCTAATTCGACTTCTAACTAGGTTCAAGTGCCCTTCCACCGATTGCGACAAAGCCTTCAACCAAAAGACCCAGCTCAGAACCCATCTCAACGTTCAGTAGGTCGAGCAGTCCAATTCCCATACTGCTGTACTGACAAAACTATCTAATGTATTAGCTCAGGTAACAAGCCGCATAAATGTCGTTATTGCGGACAGGCATACGGAGACCAGTCGTCACGTAATCGTCACGAACATGAGAAACACGAGCCGCAGTTTGGACTCCAGTGTAGCGAGTGCCCATATACGTACGCCCATACGCCTCTCCTCCAGGTTATTATGCTTACACGACAGACTCAGATGCAAACGTCGCAAACAACTCTCGCTTCATCGGTTCAGTGCTCACAGCCTTGGTACGACGGATGAAGATGTCCTGACCGCCAAGCAAACCCATGAAGTTGAATACATCGCGAGGGCCGATGTGGATCCGAACCTTGAACGTCCCGGGGTGCGGCCCAAGGAGCCCAAACATGAGACCCCATCGGACGACCAATCTGCTCCAACAAACCACATGATCAACACGTCTTCGCTACCGGAGCACGGAGAGAGCTCGTTTGCCCCATCTGGTAGCGAGTTTGGGCACAACACGAGCGACTCTGAAGAGACAAGCTTGTTCAACGAGGGCCACCCCGGACCCGGAAACGCGTCATTTACGTCCGCCACTTCGAACGGACCGTCCTATCCTCATGCCTTGCCAAGCCCGCCTGCTTCTGTAGCTTCTGATGAGTTTGAAGAAGCATCCCAAGACGATGAAGACGACGCGAGCGACCAGCTTTTGCGGGCCGTAGAGAATCCTTTCGGAACTGCTGTTGTCCCCAGACCTCCCACCGTACTCTACGCGATCCCTCCATTCCCTGGCCCTCACCGGCTCGTACACTCGAACGACCCAGTCCAGAACGCCAATAATTCGCCCCATGGTCCATCTAATAGCAACTTTCACCAAGCTGTCCCTTATAACGCCCCATATCCTACGCTAGACCCCGCTCTCTTGCGTCCAGACAATAACCCTCCCGCATATGGTCAGAGGGTGAACGCTCCGGCCCATCAAGTCCCTGCCGGCGCTTCTTCCTCGCACGGTCAACAATATCATCCTTACAACCGCCCTCAGCTCCCTCAGCCCTCGGCTCAACACCCGCAACACTCTCAAATTGTTCTGAATTGGATTCATCCGAACGCCGATACTCGCGCTCCAACTAGTGGACGCATACCAGAAACATGCTAACGGACGAAGATGATATTATTGTAGTGCGCCCAATGCACTACTGGAGGCGATTTATTCAATGCGTTTTATCATGTCACTTATTTAGTCTGAAGCTTTCCGTCGTATTATTTTACTGTCGTTACTGTCTTTCTACCACTCCTCAATCCCGAAGTGAAATTCTTGAATTTGTTATGTAATGCATACACACTCCTTTTCTTCTTTTCCCCGCCGCTTTCATCCTGTACCGCTTTCTTTTGAAGCGTTCTGCAATGTTTTCCTGCAAATGAATTTGAATGTGAATATCAAACGTGTGCCTCACCGTTCCGGTTCGAGTAGTCGACCAGCTTATATGCTAAGCGGGCATTCGGGTTTTGCCTCAAGAAAGATCTTCATAAAATCCGCCGGCTGAACGTTTAGCCGTAAAACTTTGGTTCTTGCTTGTTTTCTTGATCTTTTCCTATGATTTTACTCGAGGAGAAGCCCCACACCATTTGTGGACAGGTGCTTACTCCGTTCTTCCGACAAGGCCGTTCGATGGAGCCAACCAGGTACGAAACCATTGCAAGACTAGTACATTCTGTAATATCCTCCTGGCTCGATGTTGAAATAGTTGCGTACATTATAGCCGCAAAATCCAATCACTTAGCCCGCTAATCCCACAAGTATCGACCTTATGGCAAGTGCGACAATTCGCTACCCAACTTCAAAAACAGAACAAATTGTAAATTGTACTAGCAAAGTACTACATTTCACCCAAGCCAACGAAATATCCATCCAGAATTGCCCGTCTTTAGAACGAAAGGATGGCGCCAGCGTTGCTGTTGACGTAAGACTTGACGGAGCCGACCGCGGTAAGAGTATACGAATAGCCAACAGAGTTCCAGGTGGCTATACAACAGAACAGGATTCAGTGAGTCGACCAAGGAAATCCAAAAAGAGTGGACTGACTGGTAAGAGCAGAGTTGCTAGCGCCACCAAAGTCGTTGCCGGAAGCATTGGCATAACCGTTATCGGTGGAGTAAAGCGGCTTGCTGACGCTCTCAAACACGTTGTTCTGGAC